>JAJPUD010004441.1:0-12344 GCA_023553655.1 Myrmecobius fasciatus
TTCCCTTGCCTTCCCTTGCCTTCCCTTGCCTTCCCTTCCCTTGCCTTGCCTTGCCTTCCCTTCCCTTCCCTTGCCTTCCCTTCCCTTCCCTTCCCTTCCCTTCCCTTCCCTTCCCTTCACCTTCCTTTACCTTTCCCTTTACCTTCACTTTTCCCCATTGTAGACTCATTTTATTATTATTATTTTTAATTCTCTAGTTTCATTCTTTCCATTCATTCTTATAATATTCAAGACCAAGTCATTTTTTATTTGTGTTTTAGGAAATTTTCTGTTTTGTTTTTTCCTCTTATTATTTTTAAATTTTTAGTATTTCTTAATTGTAATCAATGTTTTCTTCTGTTTATTAAGATTTCCAGTCTTAGTGTTTGACTTGGGAATTAGGCCAGTACCTTCAAGCACTATTAGATGGGCTTGGATGGTTTACTTGGTTTTGTTCCATCTGCTGCTGCCAGTCTGAACAGAGTGGTTGACTTCAAACCTGACTCCTATCACAGTCTTTTGGGAGAATATTACAGAACCATTGCCTAGTCTGTATTCTTTTCTTTTTAAGATCCTCAATTAGGAATTTGTTCCATCTCTTGCTCTAACACTTATAGACTTATTACCTTGGTCTCAGGTCACATACAGACATTCCCTTTGCTAGTAATGCTTACGTGCTGTTTACCCTTCCTCCTCGTCACTATAGTGACCTATAGTGCTTGTTTTCCTAGTTTCTTGTTTTCTGTTTTGGCAGAATTGGATTCAGTTTGTTTTGTTGGTCACATGTTACACTTAACTAGTATTAACTATGATTTACTTAATCTTTTATGTTTAGTTTCAGAAATACTTTTAATTTCATGTGATTTCTCTTGCCAAATTGATAATTTTTTTGCTTTGTTGGATTTTAACCCTATTAGCCCAGAACCAGTGAATGTTTCTTGTTAGCAAAATTAATAACTGATGGTTATTCTATGTTCTGATATATTACTATTAGAGTCTGATTGGAGCTTTGAAGAATTTTTTTTTTTTACAAAGCTCTCTCCTGTTACTCATGTCATCCTACCAAGAAAGGCCAATGATTGATTATATAATTAGAATATCCCCTTTGTGTTTTTTGCTGTTTGTCTTCAAAGGGGTCTAGTGACATCATGGGATGATGGGTTTGAAGGGAGGCAGATCTATAGAAAGTCATCAGCTTCACTGTTTCTTCTAAAGTCATTTAAGTTCAGTGGCAAAACAAAAGTCAATTTGCTGTTCTCAGCAGTACCATGATCTATGACTACTCTGACGGACTGATGATGAAAAATCCTATCCATACCCAGAAAAAGAATTGATTGTGTCTGAATATAGATTGAAACATTCTCTCTCTCTCTCTGTCCTTCCCTCCTCCTCTTTGTCCTTTATTTTCTTACTTTATTTTTCTTGAGGACTTCTTTTTAGAGGGGAAATCTATGTTTTCTTTTACAACATGACTTTTGTGGAAATGAGTTTCCTAATTTCATATGTGCTTTCTTAAGAGGGGCTGTGAGTGGGGATAAGAGAAAAGATCTTGTACTTCAAATTTTAAAAACAAATGTTAACAAACAAAAAAGAAAACTACAAATTCAGTCACAAAGAGTAGGACATGAGTGAATAACAACAATAAAGCCTCATGGAAAAAATACAAAAGTCAAGATGACTGGTGACAGCCTGGATACAATGGATGACCTTGGCATCTTTGATGTCTGGGCAAGCTCTAAGTGTTCTACAGTGCCTTGTGGCTGAACAGTAAGTCCTTTTTGATTGAGCACTAAGAGGTATACAAATTACTTTTTTCATTTGAACTCTGAGTTGGGCAGCATTACTTATTTTACAGAAGACTGGAGTTATGATTTACCCAAGGATATAAAGTCTGGGTGATGATATAGAAGACGTCTGGGTTTTCCCAACCCAGTTCCAATTAGTCCAACTAGTCACATATCTAGCTAGCTTAAGTTAAAAAAAAATTTGGACTCACAAATTTATAACCAGATTGTCTGTACTTATTTTAATTCTCTCTTCCCATAAGCCCTATTTCCATGTACTCACTGCCTGGATCGGTAAATTGGAAGAACATTGCTACATGTTGGTACCATACACCTGCAGAGTTGCAAATGAAAAGTTGATCCAATAGGATGAAGTCCCCTATCAAGGAGTTAGGACATTTAGAACATTTTAGGTTCATCACATGATACTTTTAAATACCAGAGATGTTCTGGTTTGCCCGGATGACTGCTTGGAGCATATCATGCTTTTAGAATCTCTTGAAATATTTACAGATAATGAAGCTGGAACCAAAGCATTCAGTAAACATTACCCTGCAGAAATTACCCATTTTTCTCAATTTGGAAAGTGGGAGTTCAGGTGGAGGTTGAGGAGAAATACTAGGGAATATGGCTTCTGGAATAGAATTTCAGAAATTTGAAGTATGTTTGACTCCATTCATATTTATAACATAGCTTTCATTTAGAAAAGGCAATGTATTTCATCACTCAACTGTAGTTGTGAATTATTTGTGCATTCATAAATGTAGAATGTCAGCTTACTGGTTGTTTTAATATAACTAGAGATTTCTGTACAGGCTGAAAATTCAAAGAACAGGACTCCAAATAATGTCACAAAGTGCTTTAGAATATAGAAAGAATTTATATGTATTATTTCATTTGAAATTCACAACTAGATACTATAGATATTTTTCCTACATTTTAAAGATGAGGGAACTTGCTCCTGGTGTTTATACAGTTAATGTCATAGGAAGCTTTGAACAGAAGTCTTCCTGGCTTAATTTAATCATCTATCAGATATGTCTGAAAAAAAGTAGAAGGAAGGGCTCTCTGCTAAGAGGAAAAAAATCCAAGAAGGAAGTATTATCCACCAGAGGGAAAGAGACCCTGGGATTTTAAAAGGTCTTGCCACATCTCTGGTTAAAGAATCAATCAATTTATCAACAGATATTTATGAAGCATTTATTCTGTATCAGATATTGTGGTAGATACTAGGGATATAAGTAAAAAGAATAAAACAGTTCTATTTGTGAAAAGCTTACATTCTAATAGAGGTAATAAGAAATACATGTAAAATATATATGGCATAAATATAAGGTGACTAAATATATTTGTACATGTAGATTATATATACTTAAACAGTGGCTAAATGCAAAATTATTTAAGGAGGACACCAGCAAGAGAAAGTGAAAAACGCTTCAGCTAAAAGGTAATGTCTGAACTGCATCTTAAGGGAAAAAAGGGATTCCATGAAATAGAAAAGCATGGAAATAAGAGATAGAGTCTCATGGGTGAGGAACAAATAGATCAGTTTGTCTAGATTACTATAGGAGTATGAGTAATGTCTACTATAAATGAAAGAAAAAAGTTTGGGTCAGGTCATATAGGGCTTTAATAGCTAAACAGAGCAATTTATATTTTATTCTCGAAGAAACAAAAAAAAAAAAAAAACATTGAAGTTGATTTAGTAGGGAGTATTACATGGCCAGATTTGTGTTTAAGGAAAATTACATTGATGATAGTATGTAGGATAGACTGGATTGGGAGAGATCTGAGGCAGGGAGATCTATTAGGATGATGAAATGATGAAAACCTGAGCTAAAATGATAGCTCTGCAAGTAGAGAGAATATTTCAAATTCAAGAGATATGAAGGTAGAAATGATAACTTATTGGAAATGTGGGATGAGGGAGAATGAGAGTCCAGGATAATGCTAAGTTTGTAAACCTGAGACATTGCAAGAATGGTGGTGCCTTTGATAGAAATATATGACTATTCATTGACTGTTATGGATGCAATATGCAATAAATATCAAATGTGTAATTAAAGATCTCAGCCTCCATGTTACTATACAACTCTGACCAACTATGAAATATGGTAGAGGAAGGCCATGACTGGATAATGGTTTTGAATATTTTACCTTAGGCTAGTAATATAACTTTCCTGAGTTTCAGTATCTTTATGGGTAGTGATAGGCTTAGACTAATTGGCCACAATGTTCCCTTTGAGCTCTATTTTCAATGACCTTGATATAAAAAAATGAACTACAGTAGATTAGGGTATAGATTAGGGAGTTTGAATCATTTGTATGATTGGACTCAAAGATTGATCAGCATCAAGGTAGAGGGAGATTTCTAATGGAGAGTCATATGTGTCTTTCTTAGACCCTGTTCTATTCAGCATTTAAAAATTTAATTACATGAATGAAAGCATGGATTCAATAGACATTTATTAAGCACCTATCAACCAATGACCAACACAAGAATTATGCTAAGCATGAAGGATACAAAAACCCCCTACTAGTTCCTGCCCATAAGGATCTTACATTCTAATGAGGAAAAGAAATGCATTTAAATAAGTATAGGTAAAGTACCTATCGAATAGATAAAAGATAACTTTAGATGAGAAAACACTTGTGATACAGGAAGACCAGGAAAGGCTTCCTGCAAAAGATCAGCTTTGAGTTAAATATTGAAGGAAGTTAAAAGATTCTGAAAGACATAGATTGAGGAGTTGGAACATTTTGTTCCTGGAAAGAGTCAGTGCAAAGACATGAAGACAGGATATGGAGTGTTTTGTGTGAGGAATTTAGTGCAATTCAGAAAGGCTGGATCATGCAGTGTAAGGAAGGGGATAATGTGTAGCTATGCAACTATGTGGTGCAGTGTACAGAGCATTGAGCCTAGAATCAAGAAGTCTTGAACTCAAATGTGAGCTCAGAAACTTTCTAATTGTGTTAGCATAAGGAAGTCACAGTTTCTATGTGCCTCATTTCTTATCTGCAAAATGGGAATAATAATTAGGATTGTTTTAAGGATTAAGTGAGATAATTCTAAAACACCTGGCAAATGATAAGCACTATATAAGTTTTAGCTATTATTAAGAATAGAAAGAAAAAGAGTCAAGTTGTGAAGAAATTTAAATGGCAAAGGGAGGATTTCATATTTGAATCTAGAGGTAATATAATGTAACTATTTTATTAGGTAGGATGGTGATATGGTCTAATCTAAACTTTAGGAATATAACTTTTTGGAGATTATATTCCAATGAAGGAGAATTTGAAGTATGGAGACAAATTAGAAGGTTATTGTTATAAGTGAGAGGTGATGAAGATGTTGATGTGTATGCTGCTTATTTGAGTGAAGAGAAGGGGACATGAGAGATGTTGTAAAGATAGAAATAACAGAATTTAACAACTTATTTGATTTGTGGTGTGAGATTATGGAATTGAGGATTACATCAAGATTATAAACCTTTGTGAATGGTAGAATGATACCTTCTCTTGAAAATTAGAAAGAGAAAAAGGCCAGGATCCAATAGAACTCTTCCAATATTCTACACTAAAAATGTTAAAATTTTGAAGTGGTAGAGCCAATTAAAGGTTAGAGGAAGAAATTTTTTTCCCCCATCCTAAGACAATTTAGGAAGTCTGAAGAAGTTTGTGATAGATGGCCAAAGGCCTGGAGGGTGGCAAGAGACCCAGCAGTGTGCCTTGAAGGCAGCTACAACAACAACATTATCATCATTATCATCATCATCAGTAGCAGCAGCTTCAGAACTCTCAGCCTAGAGATGGTAAGGGGGTCAGAGTAGTGAGAAAGATTATAGGGGATCCTTTGCTGGCAATATGTTCAGCTCATGCTGATTGGTAACTCTATTGCTCACAAAGTTCTAGATCAAATTCCACCCTTGTGGTCAGTCACCAGGGAGCTTGGTAAAAGAGACACAAAAATACTGAAGAAAATGTTGGGGCAGCTAGGTGGCTCAGTGGATAGAGTACCAGCCCTGAAGTCAGGAGGACCTGAGTTCAAATCTGGTCTCGGACACTTAACATTCCCTAGCTGTGTGACCTTGGGCAAGTCACTTAACCTCAATTGCCTTAGCCAAAGAAAATGTTACCTTTTTTTTTCTCTTTCAACTTATTTTTTTATTAAAGCTTTTCATTTTCAAAACATATGCATGGATAATTTTTCAACATTAACCCTTGCAAAATCTTATATTCCCTCCTCTCCACCACCTTCCTTAGATGGCAGTTAATACAATATATATTAAACATGTTAACAATATATGTTAAAACTATATATGATATTTATACAATTATCTTGCTGCATAAGAAAATCTGATAAAAAAGGAAATAAAAATGAGAAAGAAAACAAAATGCAAGCAAACACAACAAAAAGAGTGAAAATGCTGTGTTGTAATCCACACCCATTTCCCACAGTCCTTTCTCTGGTTGTAGATGGCTCTCTTCATCACAAGATCATTGGAACTGGCCTGAATCATTTCATTGTTGGAAAAGAGCCATGTTCATCAGAATTGATTGTTGTATAAAATTGCTGTTGCTGTGTACAGTGATCTTCTGGCTCTGCTCATTTCACTTAGCATCAGTTAATGTAAATCTCTCCAGGCTTCTCTGAAATCATCCTGCTGATTGGTTCTTATAGAACAATAATATTCCATAACATTTATATACTATAACTTATTCAGCCATTCTCCAACTAATGGGCATCCACTCAGTTTCCAGTTAATTGCCACTACAAAAAGGGCTGCCACAAACATTTTTGCACATGTAGATCCCTTTCCCTCCTTTAAGATTTCTTTGGGACATAAACTCAGTAGAAACACTGCTGGATCAAAGGTTAGGCACAGTTTGATGGTCCTTTGGACATAGTTCCAAATTGCTCTCCAAAATGATTGGATCAGCTCACAACTCCACCCACAATGTATTAGTGTCCCAGTTTTCCCACATGCTCTCCAATATCCATTACTATCTTTTCCTGTCATCACAGCCAATCTGAGAGGAGTGTAGTGGTACCCCAGAGTTGTCTTAATTTGTATTTCTCTGATCAATAGTGATTTAGAGCACCTTTTCATATGCCTACAAACAGTTTCAATTTCTTCATTTGAAAATTCTCTGTTCAATCAAGGAGTATGAGAATGTTATGTTGTGGTCCACATTTCGCATCCCTCTCTCTGGGTGTATATGGCTTTCTTCAGTGAACAATTGTAGTGGATATCCTGCCATCTAGGGGAGGGGTGGGGAGTTGGGGGGAAAAATTTGTAACGGAAAGCTATGTAAGGGTTATTGTTGAAGAATTACCCACACATATGTTATGCAAATAAAATAAAAATTAAAAAAAATAAAATAAAATAAAAAATAGATGAAGGAAAAAAAAAAAGAAAATTCTCTGTTCAAGTGCATACCCTTTGACCCAGCAGTGTTTCTACTGGGCCTATATCCCAAAAAGATTTTAAAGGAGGGAAAGGGACCCACATGTGCAAAAATGTTTGTGGCAGCCCTTTTTGTAGTGGCAAGAAACCGGAAATTGAAAAGATGCCCATCAATTGGAGAATGGCTGAATAAATTATGGTATATGAATGTTATGGAATATTATTGTTCTGTAAGAAATGACCAACAGGAGGATTTCAGAGAGGATTGGAGAGACTTGCACGAACTGATGCTGAGTGAAATCAGCAGAACCAGGAGAACATTATACACAGCAACAAGACTATACGATGATCAATTTTGATGGACATGGTTCTCTTCAACAATGATGTGATTCAAAGCAGTTGTTTAGCGATGAAGATAGTCATATACATCCAGAGAGAGGCCTGTGGGAACTGAGTGTGAACCACAACACAGCATTTTAAGGCTTTCTGTGAATATTTCCATGCATTTTGTTTTCCTTCTTAGGTTGTTTTTTTCTTCTTCTCTTTCTAGATCTGATGTTTCTTGTGCAGTAAGATAACTGTATAGATATGTATACATGTATTGTATTTGTCATATAATTTATCCTTTCTAACATGTATTAGATTACCTGTCATCTAGGGGTGGGGGGTGGGGGGAAGGAAAGGAAAAGCTTGGGAAAAAAAGTTTTTTTGCAAAGGTCAAAAAAAAAAAAAAGAAAATTCTCTGTTCATATCCTTTGACCATTTACCAATTGGAAAATGGCTTGAATTCTTATAAATTTGAGTTAATTCTCTATATATTTTAGAAATGAGGCCTTTATCAGAATCTTTGAAAATAAAAATGTCTTCCCAGTTTGTTGCTTTCCTTCTAATCTTGTCTGCATTACTTTTGTTTGTATAAAATCCTTTTAACTTAATATAATTAAAATTATCAATTTTGTGTTCAATTCTTGTTTGGCCCCAAATTCCTTCCTTCTCCACAGATGTGAGGTGTAAACTATCCTTTGTTCTTCTAATTTGCTTATAACATCACTCTTTATATCTAAATCATGAACCTGTATCAACCTTATGTTGTTCTATGGTGTTGAATATGGGTAAATGCCTAGTTTCTGCCACAATAGTTTCCAATTTTCCCAGAAGTTTTTGTCAAGTAGTGAGTTTTTATCCCCAAAGCTAGGCTCTTTGGGTTTGTCAAATATTAGATTACAATAGTCATTGACTATTTTGTCCTGTGAACCTAATCTATTCCACTGATTGACTACTCTATTTCTTAGCCAGTACCAAATAGTTTTGATGACCACTGCTTTATAATATAGTTTTAGGTCTGGCACAGCTAGTCCACCTTCATTTGCATTTTTTCATTAATTTCCTTGAAATTCTTGACCTTTTGTTCTTCCAGATGAACTTTGTTATCATTTTTTCTACACCTGTAAAATAATTTCTTGGGAGTTTGATGGGTATAGTACTGAATAAGTATATTAATTTAGGTAGTATTGTCATTTTTATTATATTTGCTTGACCTACCCATGAGCACTTGAAATTTTTTCCAATTGTTTAGAACTGACTTTATTTGTGTAGAAAGTATTTGATAGTTGTGTTCATATAGTTTTTGACTTTGCCTTGGCAAATAGATTTCTAAATATTTTATATTATCAACAGTTATTTTAAATAGAATTTCTTTTTGTATCTCTTGCTGCTGAACTTTGTTAATAATATATAAAAATGCTGATTATTTATGTGGATTTATTTTGTACCCTGCAACTTTGCTAAAGTTGTAGGTTGTTTCTAGTAGTTTTTTAGTTGATTCTCTAGGGTTCTCCAAGTATACCATCATATCATCTGCAAAGAGAGATAATTTGGTGAAAATATTGCTTTACAAACAGAATTGACCTAATGGTAAAAAAGACATAAACGTTCATTGTAGAAAAAGATACCTTTAAAAAGTAGATGAGATCAAATTGAAAAGAAAGCACAAACATTCACTGAGGATATGAACCCCTTTAAAAGCAAAATTGGACAAATGGAAAAGGAGATACAAAAAACTCATTGAAAAAAACAATTCTTTAAAAATCAGAAATGGACAAGTGGAAATTTATGGCTCAATGAGACTTAAAAGAAACAATAAAACAAAGCCCAAAGAATGACAAAAGGAAGAAAATATGAAATGTCTCATTGGAAAAACAACTACCTTAGAAAATAGATCCAGGAGAGACAATTTAAAAATCCATGATAAAATAAGATCTTAAATTTTATATTTTAAGAAATTATAAAGAAAAACCGACCTGATATCTTAATTCCAGAGGTTGAAATAGAAATGGAAAGAATCCACTGATCATCTCCTGAAAGAGGTCCCAAAATGAAAACTTCCAGGAATATTACAGACTAATTGCAGAGTTCCTAGGATAAAGAGAAAATTTTGGAAGCAGAGAAATAAATAATTCAAATGCCATGTAATTATAGTCAGAATGAGACAAGATTTACCATTTTCTAAAAATAGGGATCTTGGAAGTTAAAGAAACTAAGATTGCAACCAAGAATCACTTAAACAGAAAAATTGAATATTATTCTTCAGAAAAAATAGATTGTTAATGAAATAGAGGATTTCCGTGCATTATTGATGAAAAGACCCGAGCTGAATAGAAAATTTGACATTCAAACAGAAGCATAAAAAGGTACACATGAAAAAGTAATCATAAGGGATTCAATAATTTAAATTGTTTACCTTCCTATATGGGAAGAGAATAATGTAAGTCTTAATCATTATTAGAGAAGTAAGACTCCATTCCTCCCAAGTACTCACTGTCATGTCTGGTAGTCTAAACCTACTTTAGCTTTGAAGTCATCCAGAATTGTAAGCTTGTTCTCTTTTGGCATATTGATAAGGATCTTCATGTCTTCATAACATTTTTCTTTGATCTCATTAGGGTTTGGCGCCATAGTATTTTTTAGCAAGTGGCAATCACATTGTCATGAGCCTGTCATTCATTCCTTGTGATAGGTGTACAATCTTGTTGAGTATTTTAGATCTGATTGCAAAAAAGGAAGGTGTTTCACAGCATCTTCCTTCACTGTGGCCACGTCAGAAAATAATGTCCCCTGACTTCCTAAGCTGACTTTCATTTGCTAGTCATGCTTCACTCAGGATTGCTAATTGGATATGAAACCTGCTGAATTCTCCTGAAATAAGAGCTATTCATCTTTCAGGAGTATTGGATTTTGTGTTGTCTATAAGTATGCATACATTCCATGTATTGATGTTGAATGAAATCATCTTTGGAGAAGTTGTTTACTCTCTCTCTCTCTCTCTCTCTCTCTCTCTCTCTCTCTCTCTCTGTGTGTGTGTGTGTGTGTGTGTGTGTGTGTGAATTTCAATCCCAGAATGGGATCACTGCCTGCAACAGCAATCAGGCTAAGATTTGGTAAGCAATTTTAAGCACATCTTTTCTAGCTTTTTTTTTTTTACACGAAGAGGTGAGTAGTTGTTCTTAAAAGGCTACTTAGACATCCAGAGTGCTCATGAATTCCACTGCTACTTCTAGTGAGAAGATGACCATATGGCCTGGGCTACCTCTGTGCAGGATTAAGATTATAGCTCCCAGTGTATCCGCACTTGTTGCTTTGTCACTTGCCCATCAGTAGGACTTTGAGATAAGTAGAACTGGTAAAATAGTATGGGTGACAGCTTTTGATTCATGCATAAACTGAATTTAAGTGAGCTCTCTCTTACAAAGTCATTATTGTTCAATGGCAGGACAGAGTCAAGGTGATTGGGGATGGCTCAAGGTGTAGTTGATGAACTTGGCGTCTTTGATATCTAACTATACTTTAGGCACTTTGCAATGCTTGCTTCATCTGCCATCATGGCTATTGGAAGAAGTTGATCTCATCCACCCATTAAACCAGGGGAAGTCTTCACATGCTTAAAGTAGATATCTCTTTGACTTATCAACAGGTTTGAGACTCCTTGGTTACCCTTAACCTGGTTTAGCTTGTGTGCTAAAATGGTTTAATGGGTTTTGGTTGCTGTGCATAGTACAGCTCCTCAGAACCACATGTAAGAATTAGATGGATCAGGTGAACACCAAAGGTGGAAAGATTCAGTAGTACTCACACCAGAGATAATAGTTTTCCTTGAACATACCCTGCACCCCATTATTGTGCTATAAGAATGATGTTATGTCTCTGTGTTTATATCCAGAAATACACACATATATTTATAACTACAGATATAACACTATACATACATACATACATGCATATATACATACATATGTAATATACAGATGTATGTATATACATATACATATATGTGTATGTATGTATACACACATACACACACACACATATACAATGAATGACTTGGCCAGGGTCACACAGTTAGGAAGTCTTAAGTATCTGAAGTCAGATTTTAAACTCAGGTCCTCCTGACTTCAAGGCAGGTGCTCTATCCACTGTGCCACCTAGCTGCCTTAGAATTAATACTATTTGATGTAAGAATGATAAGGGTGGTTGTTTTAGTAAAAACACAGTAAGTCCCAAATGAACTAACAAAGTAAAGTGAAAAGAACTCAAAGATCATTGTGCACAGTAACATAAATGTTCTAATGATGATCAACTATGAAAGATTTGGCTATTCTGATCAATACAATGATCTAAGACATCTATGAAGGACCTGGGGGGAAATGCTGTTTCTCTCTAGAAAACTGATGAACTCAATACAAATTGAAGTGTAATTTTCTTACTTTTTTGGCAATGTAGCTAATATGGAATTTTTTCATTATTTAACATATATGATTGATATAATAATAGTATGTGTCTTCTCAGTGGGCAAGGAGAATCTAGAACTCAAAATTTAAAAGAAAAAAATTGAAAATAAATTAATAGCAAATTAAGGAGAAAACAGAAAATTAGGATGAAGGCATGGGTTTTGGGGAACAGATGAGCTTTGTTTTTGGGACATGTGCTTGAGCTGCCTATGATATATCCACTTCAAAATGTCCTTTAAAATATCCAATAGGGTAGTTGTTAATGTGAGATTACAACCTTGTAGAGATCATGGCTTGGTATCTGAATTTTGGAATCATCTACACAGAAATGATAATTAAACCCAAGGCAATTCACGAAATTAGTCAGTGAGAGTGTATATATATATATA
>JAJPUD010004441.1:12444-54293 GCA_023553655.1 Myrmecobius fasciatus
TGTGTGTGTGTGTGTATGTATGTATGTAAAGAAAGCTTAGGACAGATCTTGAGAGGATATCCACAGTTAGTGAGGATTCCAGACACTTGATAATTACTAGCTCTATGACCTTGAATGAAATGAATGCCTCACCAAAAAAATTTAGTGAGGACTCCAATAAGTGTAAATGCAGCTTACTGCTGCAACCAAACTTTAGCTTTAAATCTTAAAGTCTTAGAAAAAATGTTGGGGGCACTCACAGACTAAGTGACTTGCCTAAAGTCACATAATAAGGATATGTCAGAGGCAGCACTTGAATTCACTTCTTCCTCACTTTGAAACCTGGCTTTTTACCCATTTTGCTATGCTACCTTTCATACATAAATTTAACTATTACAAATGAATTGTTACCACAATAGGACCAAAAAGACCAGAGAATGTTAGTAATATGCAAAACTTTTTTTATAATGGTAGAGAGATAAATTAGAATATAATCTAATTTGTAAAGTCTTATGAAAAAAGAGTGGTGGGCAATTATAAGTAATATTGTTATCTAAAAAGAGAGGAAAAAACTTGTTTAAAGCTTAGGGGGAAGCCTAACAAGAGATCTAACCAAACAAAATTATTTCAGAGTCAAATAAGAAGAAAATGAAAGAAAGACAACAAACAGAAAAAAAATATTCAGTGAAGCCACCACATTTGTGCTAATATCAAAATACCAGAAATTCAAATGGAAGTAGAAATAGGTAGAATTTAATAGGGGAATGTTGATCCAGGCTGGACCAACTTTATAGAGTCAGTTCTTGTTGGAGGTGTTGTGAATACACTGAGTGACTTATAAACAGTGGATTTGCGATTTCTGGCTTCTAGCCTAGAAATCATACATGCACTGTACTTTCTTTCCTCTCAGCTCTGGCTCTGCAACTGGCAACAAGTCTAAATGTACCAAGAGGATCAGTATTATTGGTAAATATTGAATGTATTATGGTGCATCCCCCAGAAAAACTGTGAAGAAAATTGGAATTAGCCGGAATTCCAAGTATACCTATGCCTTCTATGGCAAGACAAAAATAGACAGGCCACTGGTGGATTCTGCATGAGGGTGGTTCATGGATGTACAATACCACCTCTACAGTTACAGTCAAATCTGCCATCAGAAGATTGAAGAAATTGAAGAAAAAGACCAATAAAATCTTCTTCTTATCAAATATTTGTAGCCCATAGTCTAACAATGTATTGGTTAATTTATAGAATAAATTTTTTTAGAAGTATTTGAGAAAGGGAAAGGTTATTTTCCTACAAAAGGTATGGAAAAACATTAGTTTTGCTTAAAAGTGAAAAAAGTGACCTAGATAATATCACCAAATACTGACCTATATGTTTACTTTACCAACTTTGCAAATTTTTATGAGAGTCATCTATTCATGAATTAGTGCATCTTAATGAGGATATTAGTAGCAAATAATCAGGCTTTCAGAAAGCACATTTGAAAATGGACTACATCTTTATCATTTTATATTTGAATGAAAGATGTATAAGATATGTGATTTCACTGCTTATTGTTTGTTAATTTAATAAAATTAAACTCCAGATTAAATAGGCCCTTTCACAGAGATTTTGGATATTACTTAGTTTTAAGGAAAGAGAGAATCTTGGAGATTGAAAGATGAATGTCATCTTTGAGGGAATTTGAGCTATAGAAGTAACACAATCCGTTCCTGAAGAGATGTGAACAGTTTATTGTCATGGAGAAAGTCTGTGAGACTTGAATAGTTACTTGTTATTGGATTCTGAAGAAGATGAAGTGCTATTATCTTTGAGAGAGTCTGAAGAGATATTTTGAGAAGCTTAATTTAACTGCCATTCCAGAAGGGAACTGAGTTTAACTGTCTTTAATTCCTGATGAGAACTGGTGAAGTTAACTCTTATTTTAAAAGATATTTTGAGAACACTTCCTGACAGGAAATGAGGGACTTTAACCATTATTCTGAGGCAAACTCACCTAGTTGTTTTATTCTGAGAAATAAACATCTAATTAGCATGTCTAAGGAGAATTGAAAATAAAATATTTTTCTGAGAGAAACTGAGCTAATTATAATATTGCATGAAACAAGCACTCAATAAATGCTATGTTCCAGGCATTATGAAAAGTAATGAATATATAAATAAAAGTAAAAAGAATAATAGTTCCTGCCCTCAAAGATTTTGCATTCTAATGGAAAAAGACAGCACATTAAAATGAACTGGAAGTGGTGGAGGGGGAGATAGTACGAGTAGAGCCACATTTATTAGTAGTAAGAACATGATCCAAGAGATGAACTGAACACTTCCCCAGTGTTCTCAACAGACCATCATTTTTTTTATTAAAGCTCTTTATTTACAGAAACATATGAGTAATTTTTCTACATTGATTTCTGCAAAATTTTCTGTTCCAAGTTTTTCTCTCCTTCCCTCCACTTCCTCCCCTAGATGGCAAGTAGTCTCAACACACTATCATTAATCAATGCTGAATCCATTGACCGTTTATCTCAGGTTGAGGTCAGTGTCTCCCTAGCTGATGTTATAATTGAAGAAGAGGTTTCAAATGCCATGAAGCTCCTTTGAAGTGGCAAAGCACCTGGTTCTGATTCTATTCCAGCTGAGATTTACAAGGTGGAGGGGTCTGTTGCTTATGGAAAAGCTGACTGAAATTTTCTGGGTTATGTGACAAGAGGAGATTATTCCTCAGGAGTTCAAGGATACTTACATTGTCCATCTCTAAAAAGCTAAAGAGAATAGATTGTCTTGTGGCAATCACAAGTGGTCTCTCAGTCACTGCTGACAAGATTCTAACCAGATTAATAGGATGATCCTTTATCTCAAATATTATCACCTACTTGAGAGCCAACGTGACTTCAAAAAAGTTCAAAGAATAGTCAATATGATGTTTACTTCTTGACAAGTTCAGGAAAAATTTCAGGAGCAGAACAGAGGTCTCTATAGAATATTTATAGATCTGACCAAGTCAGTCAGGAGAACCTATCAAAATCATATCAAAATTTGATTGCCTGGAGAATGTTCATCAATATTTTATGTCAATTTAATAATGGCATACTTGCTCAGATTCTGGATAAGGGATGATGCTCTTGTGCTTTCCAGTCACCAATGAAATAAAATGAATTTAAGTGTTTGCACCCATGCTTTTTAGTCTGATGTTTTTACCCATGTTGTCAAATGCCTTCAAGGAGGACAAACATGGTATCAAACTCAGTTATTACACCGATGGCAATTTCTTCAGCTTGAAAAGCCTACATGGGCAGAGTCAAGATGGCAGAAAGTAGACACATCTCTATTTGACCTCCTTCAAGCTTCCATCAAATCAACAGCAGATTAGGCCTCTGAACTGGTTTTGGAGTGACAGAACCCACAAATATTTGGAGTACAACAAATTTCCAGAACAAAATACTCTGGAAGAACTTCAGAAAAAGTCTGTTTCAATTGGGCATGGGGAAAGACTGCTGAGCCCAGATAACAGCACAGGGAACCTGGGGTGAAAAGCTGGGATAGGGAGCCAGGGTGTTGAGGCATCCCAGCTCCAGGTAATATACTGCAAGGCTCTTAGATTACTCTGTCCTGGTTACAAGCAAGTGGATCAGCAGATTAGCTGCAAGACACCCAAAGCAAATTTTCAAAAGGCAAATTTTAAGCCCCCAAACACCAGAATACAGGATCTGGTCATACTTATCCAGAACCTGAAGTCAGTCAGCAACACTGGCCTCAAGGCAAACTAGAGTGGCTGTCACCTCTTTGCCTTAAGAGCAGACCTCAACCCTTAAAAAATGAGCAAAAAAGCAAAAAAGAACTCTGACCATAGAAAGCTTTTATGGAGAAAGAGAAGAACAGATTTCACACTCTGAGTTTCCTAAAGGCAAATCAGCTCCAGATAAAGCCCCAAAGGGTAATGTGAATTGGTTCCCATTTCACAAGATTTTCTTGGAAGAATTCAGAAAGAATCTTTCCCCCACAAAATGGGGAAAGGAAATGAGATCTTTGCAACAGGGTATGGAAAAGGAAAAAATAGAAATTATCTGAAAAAATTTCCTTAAAATAGATTTGATGAAATGGAAAAAATATAGCTTCTTACAAAATAGATATAAAAAAGAAACCAATTCATTGAAAAACAGAATTTGTGAAATGGAAAAAAATGCAATGAACAAAGCAATTCAATTGGCCAAATGCAAAAGAAGATAAAAAAGCTAACTGAAGAAAATCACTAAAAATTAGAATTGAATAAATGGAAGTGAATTACTCAACAAGACTTCAAAATAAGATAAAACAATGAAAAAAAAATAAGAAAATGTAAAATACCTCATTGGAAAAAAAATTGACCTGGAAAATAGATCTAGGAGAGACAATCTTTTATTTTATTTTATATTTTTTAATTAAATCTTTTTATTTGCGAAACATATGCAAAACTTCCCTTGGTTTTGCTCACTTCACTTAGCATCAGTTCAAGTAAGTCTCTTCAAACCTCTCTAAAATCATCCTGCTTATTATTTCTTATAGAACAATAATATTCCATAACATTCATATGCCATAACTTATACAGCCATTCTCCAACTGATGGGCATTCATTCAGTTTCTAGTTTCTAGTCACTACAAAAAGGGCTGAAACAAACATTTTTGCACATGTAGATCCCTTTCCCTCCTTTAAGATTTCTTAGGCCCAGTAGAAACACTGCTGGATCAAAGAGTATGCACAGTTTGATAATTTTTTGAGCATAGTTCCAAATTGCTCTCCAGAATGGTTGTATCCATTCACAGTTCCACCAACAATTTATCAGTGTCCCAGTTTTCCCATATTCCTTCCAATATTTGTCATTATCTTTTCCTGTCATCTTAGTCAATCTGACAGTTGTGTTCTGGTATCTCAGAGTTATCTTTATTTGCATTTCTCTGATCAATAGTGATTTGGAGCACCTTTTCATATGACTAGAAATAGTTTTAATTTCTTCATCTGAAAATTGTCTGTTCATATCTTTTGACCATTTATCAATTAGAGAATGGCTTGAATTCTTATAAATTTGAGTCAATTCTCTATATATTTTAGAAATGAGGCTTTATCAGAACCCTTAAATGTAAAAATGATTTCCCAATTTATTGCTTCCCTTTTGATCTTGTTTGCATTAGATTTGTTTGTACACAAACTTTTTAACTTAATATAATCAAAATTATCTATCTGGTGTTCAATTAGGAGTTCCAGTTTTTCTTTGGACACAAATTCCTTCCTTCTAGGAGAGACAATCTAAGAATTATTGGAAAACCATGATGAAAAAAAGAACCTAGGCATCATCTTTTAGGAAATCACCTAGGAAAACTACCCTAATGTTTTAGAATCAGAAGGCAAAATAGCCATTGAAAGAATTCACCGATCACTTCCTGAAAGAGACCCCCAAATGAAAATTCCAAAGAATATCATGGCTAAATTTCAGAGCTCTTGCACCAAGGAAAAAATATTGCAAGGAGCCAGAAAGAAACAACTTAAATACTGAGGAGCAACAATCAAGATTACCCAGGGCCTAGTAGCTTCCACCTTAAAGGAACAAAGGGCCTGGAATATGATATTCTGAAAGGTAGAGGAATTTGGATTGCAGCCAAGAATCAGTTATTCAGCAAAAATGAGCATCATCTTTCAGGGAAAAAGATGGACATTCAATGAAACAGGTGAATTTCATCTATTTCTGATGAAAAGACCAGAGCTGAATAGAAAATTTGATCTTTAAATACAGAACTCAAGAGAAACATAAAAAGATAAAAAGGAAAGAAAAAATAATTTTCTTTTAAAAGTTAAAAAGCTTATATCCCTATATGGAAAGATGGTATGTTTAATTCTTGAGATATGTTATGGATACAGGTATGATTTAATTTTATTGTTATGATTTAAAAAAGAAACCAGAGAAGGAAAGGTGATTCTACTGGAACAAAAGGAAAATGGAGTTAAAATGGGGTAAAGTGCATCTCATTAGGAGGCAAAAAGACCTGTTGCAATTGAGGGAAAGAGGGAAGGGGGATGAGTATAGTGCAAATCATACTCTCATCAGATTTGGCTCAAAGAGAGAATATCAGACACATTTAGCTTCACACAGAAGCTTGTTTCACCCTATATGGAAGTAGGAGGGGAAGGGGGAAAGGAAGAAGGGAGGCTAATAGAAGGGAGAAAAGAAGTAGAATGGACAAGGCATAAGAAATAGGGAGGGACTACAAAAAGGAAGGGCTGTTTGAGGGAGGGGATAATCAGTGACAAAATACAGTGAGGGAGAAGGGAAAGAAGGAAAGGAAAGAGAAAAATATAATGGGGTAAATAAGATGGCAGGAACACAGAGTTAGTAATTTTATCTGTGAATGTAAATGGAATGAACTCTCTTATAAAACGGAATCAAATTGCAGACTGGATTAAAAGCCAGAATTCTACAATTTGTTGTTTAGAAGAAACTCATTTAAAGCACAATGGTACATTTAGAGTAAAGGTAAAAGCCTGGAGCATAATCTATTATGCTTCAGCTGAGGAAAAAAAAAGCAGAGATAGTAATCATGATCTCAGATCAAGCAAAAGCAAAAATAGGTCTAATTAAAAGAAATAAGGAAGGAAACTACATCCTACTTAAAGGTACCATAGATAATGAAGACATATTAGTACTAAACATATATGTACCAAGTGGTATAGCATCCAAATTCCTAGAGAAGAAGTTAAGAGAGCTACAAGAAAAATGAGACAACAAAACTATACTAATGGGGGATTTCAACCTTGCTTTCTCAGAATTAGAGAAATTGAACCACAGAATAAATAAGGAAGGGGGCAGGTAGGTGGCGCAGTGGATAGAGCACCAGCCCTGAAGTCAGGAGGGCCTGAGTTCAAAATTCCATTTAAAATAACTGTCAATAATATAAAGTATTTGGAAGTCTACCTGCCAAGGCAAAGTCAGGAACTATATAAACACAACTACAAAACACTTTCCACACAAATAAAATCAGACCTAATCAATTAGAAAAATATCAAGTACTCATGGGTAGGCCAAGAGAATATAATAAAAATGATATTACAGCCTAAATTAATCTATTTATTCAGTGCCATACCAATCAAACTCCCAAGAAATTATTTTACAATTCTAGAAAAAATAATAACAAAGTTCATCTGGAAGAACAAAAAGTCAAGAATTTCATGGGAATTAGTTGAAAAATATGCATATGAAGGTAGCCTTGCTGTGCCAGACCTAAAACTATAGTATAAAGCAGTTTTCATTAAAATAATTTGATACTGGCTAAGAAATAGAATAGTCAATCAGTGTAATAGGTTAGTTTCACAAGACACAATAGTCAATGACTATAGTCATCTAGTATTTGAAAAACCCAGATCTCAGCTTTTGGGATTAAAAACTCACTATTTGACAAAAATTCCTTGGAAAATTAGAAACTAGTATGGCAGAAACTAGGCATTGACCCACACCTAATACCATATACCAAGATAAGGTTGGAATGAGTTCATGATTTAGACATAAAGAGTGATATTATGATCAAATTAGAAGAACAAAGGATAATTTACCTCTCATATCTGTGGAGAAGGAAGGAATTTGTGGCCAAAGAAGAATTGGAGTTCATTATTGAACACAAAATAGATAATTCTTATTATATTAAGTTAAAAATTTTTTTTTTAAAAACAAAACCAATGCAGACAAAATTAGAAGGGAAGCAAAAAATTGGGAAAAAAGTTTTACTTTTAAAGGTTCTGATAAAGGCCTCATTTCTAAAGTATATAGAGAATTGACTCAAATTTATAAGAATTCAATCCATTTTCCAATAGATAAATGAATATGAACAGACAATTTTCAGATGAACAAATTAAAACCATTTCTAGTCACACGAAAAGCTTCTCTAAATCACTATTGATCAGAGAAATGCAAATTGAGACAACTCTGCAGTATTACTACACACCTCTCAGATTGGCTAAGATGACAGGAAAAGATAATGACAAATGTTGGAGTTGATGTGAGAAAACTGTGACATTAATACATTATTGGTGGAATTGTGAACTGATCCAACCATTCTGGAGAGCAATTTGAAACTATGCCCATAAGGCTGTAAAAATATGATCCAGCAGTGTTTCTACTGGGCTTATATTCCAAAGATATTTTAACGGAGGGAAAGGAACCCACATGTGCAAAAATGTTTGTGGCAGTCCTTTTTGTAGTGGCAAGAAACTGGAAACTGAGTGGATGCCCATCAGCTGAGAATGACTGAATAAGTTATGGTATATTAATGTTATGGAATATTATTGTTCTATAAGAAATAATAAGCAGGATGATTTCAGAGAGTTTTGGACTTACATGAACTGATGCTGAGTGAAGTGAGCAAAACCAAGAGAACACTACACAGCAACAACAAGATTGTGATGATCAATTCTTTTCAACAATGAGGTGATTCAAGCCAGTTCCAATGGTCTTATGATGTAGAGAGCCATCTACACCCAGAGAGAGGATTGTGGGAACTGAGTGTGGATCACAACATAGCATTTTCACTCTTTTTTGTTAATGTTTGTTTGAATTTTATTTTCTTTCTCATTTTTTCTTTTTGATTTTATTTTTCTTGTGGAGAAAGATAATTGTATTCATATATTGGATTTACCATTTATTTTTATCACCTTTACATTATATTGGATTACTTACCATCTACACGAGGGGGTGAGGGGAAGGAGAGGGAAATTTGGAATACAAGTTTTTGCAGGGGTTAATGTTGAAAAATTATTCATGCATATGTTTTGAAAATAAAAAGCTTTAATAAAAAAAGAAAAGACTTCAGGGTAAAACTAAAGTGTTTGTACATGATTTTTTGTTTGTAGATGATTGGAAATATAATGCAATCTTTGCAGCTAAGATGCAATGAAATATGGCTTGATCCCCTGCTGCTTGCACTGGTTTTTGCCTAAGAATACCAAGGAAATGCAGGTTCTTTATTAGCTAGCATTACAATGGTTCCAGCAAATGGAGAAGTTTTGAATGCTGTGAATAAGTTTACTTACATTGGTCATATATATTGATAATGAATCAGTCATATCCGTTACAAAAGATGGCTCAGTGATTGGGATGTTCCTGAAAAAAAAGTGTGGAAGTGAAGAGGTATTAGACTGACTACTAAACTGAAGGTCTATAGAGCCATTGTGCTAACTTCATTGTGGTACACCTGTGAAATCTGGACTGTATTCCAGCACCATGGAAGGAAACTGAATCACTTCCATTTGAAGTGTCTTAGGAAGATTCTGAAGATCACCTGGCAGAATAAGATACAAAACACTGAGGACTTTTCTTGAACTAAACTGCCAAACATTCAAATTCTACTGCAGAGAGTGCAACTCTCATGGGCTGACCACATTGTTCAAATGCCAAAACTATGCTCATTAAAAAGACTATTTTATGGAGAATTCATACAGGGCAAGCACTCATGTGGTGGTCTGAAAAAGGCAAACAAGGAGACGCTCAAGGTTTCAAGAACTTTTGAATTGATTGTATGACTTGGGAGACACTGATACAGGACCAGTATGGTGTAACCTCATCAGAGAAGGTGCTGTGTTCTATGAGCAAAACAGAATTGAAGTAGCTCAAAGGAAATATGAGATATGAAAAGTTAGAGAATCTACCCCAAATGTTCATATAGAATCTTTGCACCTATCCTGTGTCAGAGCACCCCGAGATCATATTGTTCTGATCTGATACTCAGATACATTTTAACTTTAACATCATGATCTCATTTTGATCCTCTTTGTTATGGAAGGACAACAACAAAGTGAAGGTGAGGAATGAAGGAGAAAATTTAGAATTCAGAATTTTGAAAAAAAATGTTAAAATTATTTTTATATGTGATTAGACAAATGTTATTTCAATAAAATAAAGACAATGAGCATGAGACTTAGTTTCTTTTCTTTTTTTTTTTTTTTTTAGGAAGATTCATTTTTTGTCTCCCAGGGCTACAGGAATTTTGAAGACTCATGAAAAGATTTTGTCCAAACAATGTCTTTTCCCTGGTTATTATTTCCTTTTGAGGAATTAAAAAAGATGCTATAAAACCTCTCAAATTTCTTAGTGATTGTAGAAAATAAGTGTTATGATAATCTAAGTTTTTGGAAATCTACTGTACTTCTTTAATTCCAGGGGTAATTTATCCAATAACATAATTGGATCTATCTCAACTGTTGAAACAAGAAAGCTCTTTCCTTTTATCTCATTTATTTTCAGGGAAGGTTCCAACTTTCATCAATTAAAATCAAGGTAAATGTATTCTAATTCAATATGAGTGAATAAATAGTGAGGATGAACTGTGATGGAGCTAGTTAGTATTGAAAGAAGATATGGTTTCCAAGGAAACCAATTTAAATTATATTGTTTGAGATTTTGTGATGTGTATATATACATGTGGGTGGGAATATATATATATATATATATATATATATATATATATATGTATATAGTGTGTGGCAGAGTGGATTAAGAGACAACCTTGAGACCAGGAAGATCTGAGTACAAATCTCCTTTCTGACATATTGTCACTGTTAGGGTTACTCTGGGCAACTCCCTTAATCTCTTAAATATTCTAGATCACTCTTTAAGGAGAGAAGGTGTTGACTTGCATTGGAAGAGAAAATTTTTTTATCTGAAAGTTCCCAATACCAATAATACTACAGTCTTTGCTCTTTTTGTATTAGTCTTTGTCTAAAAAAGGTTATCTTTTGTTTTCATATTGCCTTCATTTCTTAGTATAATCCCTCCTCTATCGAGAGAACTATGCCTTATAATAAAGGATAAAACAGAAGCAAAAAAGTTTAAAATCCCTAATAACAAAGAAATGAGGTCCAACATAATATACTGTATTTAATACTGAAGGTGTACTATACCAAGACAGGAGATATTAAAATAAATAAACTTTTATTATTTTTAAAAAATTTTACAAACATTTCTCCAAGAATCTTTTCTTTCCTGTCTTTCAGAGAATAATCCCTCATAACAAATATTTTTAAATGAAAAAAGTGAAGAGAATAAAATTAGCAAGATAATCAATACATTGAAATTGTCTGAAAATACACATATGATATGATATGATATGAAAAAATATATATCTGTGAACTTCCCACTTCTATAAAGAAGTAAGGTGGCATTTCTCATTTCTCTACCTTGGAGCTGCCTATTATTAGAGAAGAGTGGGGTGAGCTAATTAACAGAGTAACACTAGAACTTTTGGAAACATAATTCACCATAAACTGAGGCCTGCCTGTGTGATTATACATTTATAAGGTGGTTAAAGTTTTGTTTGTAGGAAGAAAATAATAGCAGTTAGATGTCCATATGTTATCAAACTGTATGTTTTTGTGCTTTCTGCTTTGTGATTTTGCTCATACTGTAGTTGGCAGGCTTTAAGATAGTGTAAGAATTTGGCATTGGTTGTAAAGCTGATAAATTTAGTAACATTTTCAATATATGCTTTGCATTGCAGGGATCCTTTACCTTTTTTCTGTTTTATCTATTTACTAAGAAAAATGGCCTTTTTCCATAAGAAGGAATCTCACTTAAGTAAATCTTACATTGTTAAATGATTTATCTAAGATGATCAATTTGATAATTCCTTCTTTCTTTTCCTTTCCCTCCTCTTTTCTTTTCTTCCTTCTTTTTTCCTCTTCTTCCATATCTTCCTTTTATAGAAGTTCCTCTCTGCTTAAATATGAGACCAGCATAGAGGAAACTGAAAATAAGAAACTATTGGAACTGGATAAACTTGGGTTCTTGTTCAAGGAAAAGTTGACTTATGAAAGAAGATTCTATAGCAGATGTTTTTTTAACCCGCAGTCTGTGAATAATTTTTTTTATTTTGATAAATAAATTTTCATATAATTGGTTTCAAATATATTTTATTTTTTATTTTCTGAGAAGGCATTTCTAGGATTCACCAGACTGCTCAAGGGCTTCATGACAGAAAATAGTTAAAATCCTCCTCTGTCTAGGATTTTGCTGTTGTTTTTTTGATGAGTCATGTCCAAATCTTTGTTACCCTGTGGACCACAGAATGCCAATTCCTATCCTCTATTGTTTCTCAGTCTGTCCCAGTTCATATTTGTTGTTTTCATGGTACTTCTATCCATCTCATCCTCTGCTATCCCTTTTTCCTTTTGCCTTCAGAATTTCCTGTCAGAGTCTTTTCCAGTGGGTCCTATCTTCTCATTATGTGGTTCAAGTATTTAAGCTTCAAAGAATAGCCTGAATTATTTGCTTTAAGAATTTACTGATTTGATTTCTTATATGTTTAAGGACTCTCAAAAGTCTTCTCCAGCACTACAATTCAAAAGCATTGATTCTTGAAGACTGAGCTTTCTTTACGGTCCAACTCTCACAGCCATATATTGCTAATGGAAAAATCATAGTTTCTATAGTATTGACCTTTGTCAGTAAGGTGATGGCTCTGTTGTTTAGTATTCTGATCAGATTTGCTATAGCTTTCCTTCCAAGTAGCAAGTATCCTTTAAGTTCATGGATCCAGTGACAATTGCAGTGATCTTTAAGCCACCAAATATAAAATATGACATAAAATCCATTTCTTCTCTCTCCATATGCCGGAAATTATGAGACTAATTGCCAAGATCTTAGTTTTTTTTTAAATTTTATTCAATAATTTAATTTGAGTCAGCTTTTGCGCTCTATTTTTTTCAACCTTTCAAATCATCAAGAGACTTTTTACTTCCTCTTCACTTTCTGCCATCCGAATGGTGTTATCTGCTTTTCTGAGATTTTTTGATATTTCTTTCAGAAATCTTAATTTCAGCTTTTGATGCATCCAGCCTGCATTATGTACCCTACATCTAAGTCAAAAAATAAGGTGACAATATAAAGTTTTATTGTACTCTTTTTATAATCTTAAATCACTTTCTTTCTTCTTCACTTCTTACTATTACTTCTCGGCTCACATATAAGTTCCTCAGGAGACAAATAAGATGATCTGTTAACTCCCATCTCTTTGAAGACTTGCTACATTTTGTTGTGATCCACACAGTCCACTAAAGCTTTAGTGTTATTCATAAAATAGAAGTAGATTTTTTTTCTGGAGCTCTCTTGGTTTCTCTATAGTCCAGTGAATATTGATAATTTGGTCTCTAATTTCTCTCCCTTTTTGAAAACCAGTCTGTTCTTTTGGAAATTCTTGGTTCATATATTGCTGAAGCCGAGCTTGTAGAATCTTAAGCATAACCTTGCTGGCATATGGCACAATGCTTAGAACCTTGGCCCTGAATTCAAAGCTAACATCAGACACCCACTGTGTAATTTTGACTGTCATTTCACTCTGTATGTCTTAGTTTCCTTAACTCTAAGTTGAACTAAAGAAGGCAATGACAAAGCAATTTCAGTATCACTGCCAAGAAAACTCTAAATGGAATCATGAAGAGTCAAATGACTGAAAATGATTGAAGAGCAACAACAACTCATAGGAAAAAAGTTTAAAGTGATCTTAATTATAATTGAATCCAACCTTATCATTTTATAATTAAGGAAAATAAGGACTAGATATGCTAAGTGATTTGACCAAAACCATACAGGCAATAATTCATAATTATTTCTTGAAATTAAGTTCAAGAGACGCAGGAATGACCTGGCCCCAGGACCACGAACCTTGTTCTAGTCCAAACCTTCCAGAAATTATACAAATAAGTAATTCTCATAGCTATGAAACCTGGATACAGCCTTCATAGCAGCTACCACAACTGACAACCAGGGAACAAAATTGTCACCTTCAAAGATTTTAGCACCCTCAGATGGCTCAATGGATATGATTTTATCAGTGGAGTGTACGAGTGCTCAGGGAAGACTAGTACCTCTGGTATGAAGGCTACAGAGCCCTCTTTACAACTGCTTTCTACCTTTGGGGGTCTACCTGCCACTGAGCTCTCACCTGTGGCTCCAAGAAGTCTGGTCAACTGTTTTGGTAAATGGAATAAATAAGGTTGAGGTGACCAAAAGGATCTCAAAACTGATAGTAAGTTAGGGGGAGTCCCTACTCCAAGCACTTGAAGACTTTCCCCAGCAGAGTGAGCAGATGAGAATAAGTTGTTCTAATGGTCATGAAGCAGATACTTAGAACTTGATCAGACATTGAAGACATCAAGGTCACTCAGAGTATCTTTGGTAATTGCCCGTCATCTTAAATTTTGTCTCACCACTGATGACTTCAGTCATATCTACCTCACTTAAATTGCATGAGTCAAAAGACATAAGCCATACCATTTTCCTATTTTTACCTATCTCAAAGTCCTGTGGTGACTGGCAAATGATGAAGCAGCAGGTTTGGATACACTGGAAGCTGTAGTCACAAGCCTGCAAATAGGCAGTCCAGGCCATCATGTTGTCTTCTCTCTGGACTGATGCAGCCGTGGCATTTGAGATATCCTCATAATCAGCTTTTTTTTTCTTTTTGCTGAGGCAATTGGGGTTAAGTGACTTGCCCAGGGTCACACAGCTAGGAAGTGTAAGTGTCTGAGGTCAGATTTGAACTCAGGACCTCCTGACTTCAGGGCTGGTGCTTTATCCATTGAGCCACCTAGCTGCCCCATAATCAGCTTTTTAAAAAACTACACTGTTTACCTCCTGGCTTGAGGAGGGGTATAAAATTGTCAGCTTCACCTTATTTAACTTTGGCCTGCTCACCATGGCAGGTAGAAATCCTACCTAGTGTTCAAAATGCTTGCTTTTTCTTATTAATTACTTTACCTCTTACAATCTGGCTTCTGAATTAACACTCAGCCAAAACTGGTACAAAACTAATTCATCTAAAAATTGATATATCTAAAACTGAACTAATATATTTAAAGTTACCAGTCATCTCTTAACTGTCAAAACTAAGAGCCTTCCCCCAAACTTACCCTTTTTGATCTTTCTGCAAAATTTGACAATGTCGAACACTTTCTTTAAATCCTTTTTATAACACTATTGATCTCTCTTTCTTCTCCTAATACTCTGTCTGGTTACTCCTCAGTCTTATTGAGGATAATAATTAATTTTACTCCTTTCCCTCATAATTGGGACTGTAGATTTTGTCCTGCATTATCTTCTCCCTTTTCTCAACATTCTTTCACTTGGTAATCCCATTAACTCCTAAGGGTTCTATTATCAAGTCTAAATAGATATATTTAGCCCTGGTCTCTCTTTTGATCTCCAGTCCCACATTATCAACTACCTATTGGACATGTACAGCTGAATATTTTATTGGTGCATAAAACTCAATGTTTACAAACAAACCATCATTTTTTCACCAAAATTTAGCTCTCTTAAGTCTGTCCTTCTGTCAAAGGCACCACAATCTTTCTTGTCACCTAGATTTGCAACTTTGATTTCTCATTATCTTTTATCTCATACACTTGTGAAGTCTTGTTAATTTTGCCACCACAACATATGTTTACTATTTAGCTTAAATCCTCATTACTTCTTATTTGTACTATTACAACAGCCTCTGAACTTGTCTGTCATCTTAGATAGTTGATAGAAGTATGGCTCTGGGCAAATCATTCAACTCTTTGGCCCTCAGATCCCTCATCTGCAAGATGCTTATGTTGGGTTTAGTCCAATCCTAAATCTATGTCATGTCATTCTTCTGTTCACTAGATTCTACTGGTTAATTGTAGGATCAAAACCAAATCCTTCTATTTCTCATTTAGAATCATTCAAAATCTGGCTCTAATTTATCTTTCCAAATTCACTCAACTTTTTTCTCCTTAGTGAACTCAAAGATACAGCCAAGTCATACTTACTATTCTTCACACATGCCACATTTCTCATTTTTGGCTTTTTCTTAGGGTTTCAATCATGCTTGGAATGTACTTGTTTTCTACTTCCTTCTCTTAGACCCTTTAACTTCCTTTAGACCTCAATTCAAACACTATCTCCCCTATGAGACCTTTCCTGATTTCCCTACTGCTAGTATCCTTCCTTCAAATTATTTTGTTTACACTTTGCATAAATTTTATGCATATTCATATGTATCTATACCGTATTTCCGTCAGTAGGATGTAAGTTACTTAAAGGGCAGAGACTGTTTCATTTTTGTTTTTTATTCTCAGTTTAACACCATGGTTGGTATTCATTTTTGGTATTTAATAAATGTTTTGAAAATGATAACACTTCAACTTTTAAAATAACACTTTTTTTTTTTTTTTTTTTTTTTTGCTTTTTGCTGAGGCAATTGGGGTTAAGTGACTTGCCCAGGGTCACACAGCTAGGAAGTGTCTGAGACCAGATTTGAACTCAGGTCTTCCTGACTTCAGGGCTGGTGCTCTAATCACTGCGCCACCTAGCTGCCCCAAAATAACACATTTTAAGTAGTTTTATGGCACTATAATAGAAACACTATACAATGAATTTGCCCCTCAAATGATATTCCTGTGAAAATAGGCCCTAATATATTTCTTAGGCTGTATGCTTATTTTCCCAGTAAATTTGGTCAGTTAGGGGAATTTGCCATTCAGAGAATATGACTTCACTGAATTATTTGATTTTTTCCCTGATGAATATAAGAAGCTGAATGTTTGATCCCATTAAGTTTTAGAAGGGCAGTGCAAATGAGTAGGAATGGACCTTCTAGAGTATCTACAAGTAATTCTTTTGGCTTCTGATTTATGATCATTTTTCCTTTTAAATTTTTTTTAGAATTTTAAGGTACTTTATATTTGCTTACTTATTGATGGAACTGACAAACTTTCAGCTTACTTTTCTTGGTGATTCTTGATGCCCACCTGTTATCCAAATATTTATGAAATTTCTATAATGCTGCATATCTTGATGGGATGAACACTGATCTTGTCAGAAAACCTAGATGAGAATGCTGGCTCTGGAAATAACTTGGTTTGGAAAACTAGGATAAGCCATTATTCTGTTGACCTTCATATTTTCAAATGAGGAAAAATCTTCATACTACTTACCTCATAAGGTTGTTGTGAAGAAAACACTTTTATAAACCTTTATCCTCACATGGGAATGCTGGATGAGGAAAAATGTGATTGGAGATTCTAGTAAGCCATAGAACAATTCAGAACTTTCTATGTAAGATCCACAGTCACTCAAGAATTTGGCCCAACTACCTAATAATATGTATAGAGGAAAAACTAAGTGGATGAAGGATACATATAATCCAGGTGATGACATGAAATTGGATGGACAACCTGTAATGATATATAATACTATATTGTCTTGGACAGACCACACAAATAGACAATAAACTTAACCCAGAACTGAATAAGAGGAAAAAAAATCTCCTTTGGGAAATTCTGCAGTGCTTTTAATTACTATAAACTTCTTTTAAAATTAGAAATTCATTTAAAAATAGTATTCTTTTAATAAAGCTATATCATTATGAATCATAAAATCTCATGTTCTTTGAAGAATTAAAATTGAGGGTCAAGTAAAGGATGGGAGCTGTGCATGGTGAACATGAATATGCAATCACATAGAATCAACAATGACTTGTTCAGGACAAAAAGCATAAAAAAGTATTATCAGAGAGGTGTACATTAGGACAACAATGATGACAAATTACAGGAATGAGGAATAAATAGTCACTGTATTCAGTTAGTCTCTGTGCAATATTAGGTATTGTGAGCTCCTTGACAGTAAAGATTTTTGCTTTTCCCTTTATACTTTCATAGTGCCTAGAATGCAGGAAGTGATTAACAAATGCTTGTTGACTTGATTAAATAGAGAAAGCCTTTTATCAGGACCCCTATTATGACTACATAGGAGGATATAGAGAGGAGAGGAATAGAATGGACATTATTTGATCTGTATCCTTGGAGGGAGTAGAAAAGTGATGAGATCATGGATGCTCAAGGATTAGGGTTATAATTTCAATTACAAACAAATTCTTTGTTCTGATTCTTCTCTTTTGACATAAAATATTTGCTTTCAGACTATTAAGTACTATTTGGCAGTCAAACTTTGCAGAGAAATAGAAAGCTCAAGCAATAGTAAGCAATACCACTTCTGGTAGTATTCCAAAGAGTTTTTTTTTTTTTTTTTTTTTTTGTTTTTTTTTTTTTTAAGGAAAAGGATCTATATTTACAAAAGTAATTACGGCAATTCTTTCTGTGGTGACAAAAGAATTGTAAATTGAGGGAATGCCCATCAGTTGAGGAATGATTGAATAAATTGTGGTATGTTATTGTGATGGAATACTATTGTACTATAAGATATGAAGAGCTTGATGATTTCAGAAAAACCTGTAAAAACTTATATGAACTGATGCAAAGTGAAGTGAGAAGGATCAGGAGAATATTATATACAGTAATAACAATATTGCTTGATGATTAGCTGTAAATGATTTAGCTGTTCTCAGTACTACAAATATCCAACACAAGCCCACAGAACTTATGATGAAAAATGCTCTTCCTTTCTGGAAAAAGAGTCTGACTGCAAGATTGAAGCATATATATATGTTATGTATATGTATATATATATATTTTTAATGAAGTAATGAAGCTTTCTTCATTTGCTTTTTCTTTTTTTGGTCTGTGTTTTTTTCACAATATGGCTAATATGGAAATGTTTTGCATGTCTGTACATGTATAGGGGAAGGAGGGAGGGAGAGAATTTGGAACTCAAAATTAAAAAAATATTGAAATTGTTTTTGCATGTAAATAGAAAAATAAAATATTTTAAAAGAGGATAGTAAGCAGCTAAAGAGTCATAAAATGATGACAAAATGCAGTTGTGGTAAGATTTATTGTTTCCACTGACTTGTGGTTTGTAGAACATTATCTTTCCTTTTTTGAAAATTGGAGCAACATTTGAAAATCTCCAGTTCTATGGTACCTTTCCTATTTTCCAATGTTTCACAAAGACCCACAATCTTTAAAATAATATATGAGTTTTTTTTTCTTCAGGACTTTACATTGTAATTTATGAGTTGGCAACTTGAACTCCCTGAGGATAGACAACTTATTTACTTTAAGCTCTCTACCAGATATTTTAAATCATCCTTTCCAGAAAGAATATTGTTTTTTTTTCCTGAGGCAATTGGGGTTAAGTGACTTGTCCAGTCACATAACTAGGAAGTGTTAAGTATCTGAGACCAGATGTAAATGCAGGTCCTCCTAACTTTAGGGCTGGTGCTCTATCCCCTTGCACCAACTAGCTGCTCCAATGCTGTTTTCTTTTGTAGAAAAACCAGGAGTAAAATAAAAATCAGTGAATAGTCAATAAAAATATATTGAGCCTACATATATGCTACTAGGGATACAAATATGAAAAAAAGACAGTTCCTGTACTCAAGGAATTTACAATCTAATGGAAGAAGAGGAACCATAAAAGAAGGTTGAAAAGTTGGAGTTGGGGTAGAAGTTCAAGAAATGCAAAAAAGTTGCATCTGGATAGGAAATGAAATATATAAGAAGACATTTTTCCTGTCATCTTCTTTACTGGAGGTTAAAGAGTTTGTCAGAGAGGCTGAAGGTATTCATGATTGTATAAGTAAGTTAAATAGTGCTGCCTTTTCTTTATTTTTTATTATTATTGAGCCATTGATTTTGTTATTTTTCTCAGTTTCAACATGGCTTTTTTTGTTGGCCATAACATTCACTACAGCTTCAGTTTTTTAAGCATTAATTGTTTAACACTAAGCACCAATGCCAATCTTTTACATTCACTCTTATTTACCTATTCCTGATTTAATTTTCTACATAGGTGTCTAAAAAGTCTGTTAGGCAATACATTTTCTGTGTATACACACTTGTCTATTTAGAGAAAAACCAACTTTATAATTTATTCTGTCATTCCCAATTGATGGGCATCCCCTCATGTTCTAATTCTATTGTACTGGAGGGGTGAAGGGAATGATTTCAGAGAAATCTGGAAAGATTTTTTTGTTAAATAATAAATAAATAAATAAAAATTAAATAAAAATTCATTCCAGAGTGAAGTGAGCAAAACCAGAATAACAATCTATATAATAACCACCATATTGTATTGTAGAGATAAACAATTTAAAGAGACTTAGGAACTCTGATAAATGAAATGACCAACCTCAATTCCAGAAGACTTATAATGAAACATATTCCTCATCTCCTAATATAGAGGTGATGAGCTCATAATGTTTACTGAAGCTTTTTTGGACATGGTCGATATAGAAATTTGTTTTTCTTCACTATACATGTTTATAACAGGGATATTATTTTTTTTTCTCAGTGATGGAGAGCACATGGTAGGATGAGAAGTTGGGTTTTCTTGATTAAAAAATTCAAAAGATAGCTTTGTATTTTCTTCCTTTCAACAATTGATTTTTTATTCTTGAGTGCTTCCCACTTCCCTTGGTCTAATTTCCTAGTAGAATTTTAGGTTATTGAATTCTTCCTATCTGCCCTTTGAACTATCTGAAATACTTTTCCCTCTTAACATTCCTCAATCATGCAACTAGTGCCACAGATAGTATATGAATCCATAGTGCATATTGCACTATGCTGAATTTTGTCCATTGTAGTTGTCATAAACACTCAAAGATTACAGAGAAATTTTAAAATTCAGTTTAATCTCACTTAATATTTAAAAATGGGACTGATGGAAATTAAAGGGAAAAGGAGTAGTTATCTGGCTAATTATGTAGACACACAATTATTTCATTTTAATTTAATTTCTATTATGATAGGATATCAGACTTCTGTCCATTTTAACCACCTAAGACAAAATTAAAACTTTCAAGTAAATTAAAAATTCCTTCTGGGTAGTAAAACAATTATTACAAAATCATTACAATTAAATTACTTTATTTCACTAATAGAAAAGACCTTTCAGGTTCTACTTCCTAGCCTACTATCTCTTATTTATACATAGTTCTAATAAACAACTTAAAGATATGGTCTTTTACTTAAGAGTATTAAAAATAACACATTAGTAATGATAGTAGCTGACAAGAACAATTGTTACCTTTTACTTAGAGCAAGAAGTTGTAGCAACTTGTTTTCCAACAAGAAGGAAAAAAAGCATAGATTATATAACTCAGCACAAGAACCAAGTACACAGTTGCTCAAGTCATTTACTATTAAGATTAACAGCTTTATAATCTTATAACCTCTGAATAAATATGATATATTTGATATGGTTTTATATATTGTCATATAAATAATATAACAATAACTGAGTCATCAAGCAAAAATTCTACCCATTCTACTCTAAGAAGACACTTTATATATATATATATATACTTAATTTATATACATTATATATATATATACATACATACATATATACTTTAATTGGTGCACATCTATGACCTTGGCAACATTTCATTTTTTAGTGATGCTAGATAAATGAAAGTTTTTTGTTCATATAAGTTTGTAATAGATTTTTTTTTGTAAAGACTGCTTAGGTATTGCCCTCTCCTTCTCCCCCACATACATAGCAAAATAAAGTGGTATAACAAGATAAACTTTTCCCTTTGCTTTCACCCTGTAGAAGTCCAGTCAGGTGGAAACAAATTGGGGTATGGCAGCTTTATAAATAGAGATGGTTGATCTGGTTCCATTAATAGCATAACTGGCCTAAATCTTTACCCAGAACTCAAATTGAAACAAACTTAAAATACATACAGTTAGAGGCCAAATTAAAGTTTAAAAACATAGATAACTATGTTTCCAAATTGAAGATATACCAGAAAATATAGCTTGAAAAACCTCTAAATGATATGAAATTGCTTTTTGTACAGAAGTATAGTTGTTTATATGTACAAGGATTTGAATTTTTTCAAAACTGAAACATACTTTGGGGATGACTCTTTGAACTCTTAGTTATAGAAAAAACTCAAATATTTCATTATATCTGGAAAGTTGGAGAGTCTCCTGAATCTCTATAAATTAGAGATAGAGATATCATTAAATATTAAGAAACATTTTTAATTTGACTATGAATATTTTTAAAATTATGTTCTTCTTATGAGAGACTCAGCAGCACAGGGAACCATTGTAATGTATTTCATTAATAATATTAATAAAATAGATTGTCTTAAGTTGGCCTTTCTTCATCTTTAAATCCCTCTAGGAAATGGAGAGAGTGAAAAAAGAATCTTGATTTCAATAATATATTACCTCAAATATGATTTAAATCTCATAATACTTGTTGTATTAATTTAATGTATAGATTTTTGGATAAGACTTCTTTAGTGGCCTAATTGATATCAGGGTATGATAAGCACTTTTCTTCAAGATAACTAAAGACCTAAGTTTCTGTTTACATATTTGTATATATTCTGCAGCTTCCCAGAGGAATGCTATCTACTTGAGAGGAGGAATTGTTTTGTTTTTTCTCTATATAATCCTAGCACCTAGCACATAGCACAGCAAACAGTAGACACTTAAGTGTTTATTGAAGTTGTGATGATTTTTATAACAGAAAATTAAAGAATTTTTGAGTTTAAAGTGACCTTGGATTTCATTTGTTCCATTCCCTTAGTCTCACACATGGGGAAGCTAAGTAAGAAAGATTAAATTATCTGTTTAAGGTAATACCTCCAGATAGTAGTAGATTTAGGACTAGAATGTAATTATCCTGACTCCCTATCTGATTTCCTCCTACTATACCACAGGAGTAGATTGCTGTGAAAATCTGATTTGAGTATTTGGAGGTTTGATTATTACTCTTATGTAGAATCATAGTTTAAGAATAATGGTGGGAAAGGACTCTCTTTTACTTAGCTGTACTCCTTTTTTGAAAAAAAATAAAGTCAACAACATGGGTTCAAATGAAATAATGTAAATAAAACACTATGGAATCTTTAAGACACTCTAAAATGATCATTTTTTTTCCTTTTCAGCCAGAGGCTGATTTCAGTTCAGTATGGACCATTCCTTTTCCTGGGAAATGGATTCTCCAAATCTACTGATATTTTAAGAAACTGTATACTGTGTCATAGAGAAACTGAAAAAACTTGATTCCCCCCCGCCCCGGTAGCCTTTGAGAACTATTTTATCCATATGTCTTCTTAATGATTTAGGCCAATTTAAATAAGAAATATTACTGGTAGCAAGCTCTTCCAACTTGTATTCAAGTTAATAGTTCCAATCTCCAAAGAGTAGCTACTACTTCACTTTTCAGGATTCTAGGGAGAAACCCTGAAGTTTGGGTTTCTTTAGTGTTGTGGCTTGTGAACCCCAATGTGATAGACTCCAGTATTGAATAACTAGCAGTCATATCCTCAACAACAATTGTCTAATTAATATTAATTATTTTTTTCCAAAGGGTTATTAACTGAGAAAGCATTGCAAAGACTGAAGTACCAGTTTTCCTCTAAAAGTCTGGGACATAATCTTCCAGAAGTACATATAGAAAAGAGTCATGAAGAGAGTGTATTCAAGCTTAGAGAACACATGTGGCAATGAGGTAATAATTCCAGCTGAACAGAAATACATTTGTCCGTTTGCATAATCCTCATGAAGTACAGCTCATTTCTAGACTTAATGGTTCAAGGCTCTTGTACTGAAGCTATCTTTCTTTAATGTGTCTAATTTTGTCTTTTGCTCTTGATGCAAATGCTATCATCAATTATTGCTGTTCAATGGACATTCTAACAATTCCCAATGCAAAGTCCAAATCTTCTGACCTTTTGAGGTTCAAAAATTCATATTTCTCTGATTAAAGGGGAGGTTTGGGGGTCAAGAAGGATACTGAGCTTTCTTCTTTTCCCCCTTCTTTCCCTCTAAGTGATATTACATCTCAAAGTCTTTGCTGATATGGAACTGAAATTCCAGATTTTAAAACTTCTTGGAGTTTTATGATGTAAGTTCCATGAGAAATGAATGAGATGAGTCTCTACAACCAATCCCAATATATTTTCTGTGTGATATCATATTTTATATAGTATTCAAAGTACGCCACTCTTTTCTAGCTTAATTAACTATGTTCACATGTAGTTTATGCCTTTGAGTGACTGTTTGAATTAAGAAACCTAAGCTTTCTATATTTGATTAGAATGGAATGTATACCTGCTCTTAAACTCAGAACTGTAGAACTACGGGAACGGTATTTGATAAAAAAATGCTTATATGATTTTTAGTAAGATAATAAGTACTAATTAACTCGAATTAGCATGGGATGCCATAGAATCATTTTTTTTTAAAATTTTTTTTATTTAATTTTTTTTATGGAATGTCTTCACATTGCAGTAGAAAGGTCATTTAAAGAGTCTTGATTCAGCCAAAGTATCCAACTTTGTATTCTCCATATATAGCATTACACTTCTTATTTTTGTTCCTTTGCACAGACCATTGCCCATATTTAGAATGCACTTCCTTTTCTGCTTAACCTCATAGAACACTCAGCTGACTTCAAAGCTCAGCTCAAATGTCACTTTCTACGTGTACTGTTCCCTAATTCTTTCACTTGGTGTTTTCTTCTCCTTCTCCCCATTATTTTGTGCTTATTTTGTATTCACTTATCTGTGTACATGTTGTTTTCCCCCAGTAAAATATAAGTTATTTAAGGGGAGAAACATCTCATGTTTATTTTTGATTCACAGGTTCTTAATACATATTTCCACCTGAATTCATTTGCATTACATTGATTTGGGGATGAGAATTGGATTATAAGGGTCTAGTGGCCTTGGTAGCACTGAGAGTCTATGATTTTCTAATCCAATTTGCCAGTTATTTAGAGATTTGGATATTTTCTTGACAAAGACCATTAACATTTTTTAAAAAAAATTCTTTAAATTCTTTTATCACTGGCAGAAAAATCACACATCTGGTTTCAGAGATGAGAAACTGTCTCAGAAAAGCTTTTTAAACTTAATTTATGATTATATTGTATATAAATATACTGTACTGAATATATAGTATACTATACTTTTACATGAATTTTGAAGAATGCTTCTTAAAACCTAAGGTATGGAAAGAGTTAATATCATTTAGTTGAAGTTTCTTCTCCCCCTCCCCACCTCCATTATAAAATTCATTTCATTTTCCTTAGGTTGTCATGATTGCTCTAAGCTCAGGCTTCCTGCTAATTGAGTTACTTATTTAAATTTTGAAATGACTTCTTAATAACTTCTTTAATTATTTAGCAATTCAACAGAGCTCAATCTTCTGATCATGAAAATAGTGATAGCAAAACTGTGATGTTAATGTCAGCTAAGTACTGGCATTTTTTTTCTTTTACTTAAGAATAACCCAGAAATCTCCCATCATCTACCTGCACTGGAATACTTACTGATTTCCTTGTGTTGACATCTCTGTCAAAAAGTCCAAGCCTCAATCTAATATTGAAATAAGGTTCTTTTAACCACTTCAATGTAACTGTGCACCAAACTCATTTATTTTGAATTAGGGATTGTTGGCACTAGCCTGCATAGATAAATGACTTTTGGCTAAATTGTGTTTTGTTCAGCTCAACAGAAAACAGATTTTTTTTCTCCCCCTACCCTTTCCTGAGCAAACATTGTTGTCACTTTTATTACAGATTATTAACAGACAGACATAGAGTTGACTTTGCTGCTGATGTTACTCTTGTGATTACATATTCATTTACTGAACATAACTCTAACAAATCTCCTCCCTGTCTAGTCTACTTCTGATCATTTTCAGATAAAATCCCACAGCCAGATTGCTCTTGAACTGTGACCCTTTCATATTGCTTGGATGGTGTTCTTCTGTGTTGTAATTCTTTCTTTGATTACAGAACTCTTATACCTAATACATTTCCATCTTTGCAGCAAATTTCCATTTACTTTACTTATGGCCAAAGTCCATAATCAAGCACCATTCAAGTCTATTGGGTCATAACTTTATGCAGCTATATAGCTCTGTAGTTGTAAGGCTATATTATGCATATAGCTTTATGCTAATACTCTATGCATTAGAGCAACACAGAAGGGCAAGAGGTTTGAAATGAGATAGAGGAAAGTAAACGTAGGGTCTATTCTTTGCTCTTGAAATCCCAAAGACTTGAAAGGAGGTAAAGCTACTCCCACCAAATTGTTCACAGCCAAATGTTTTTAGTCTCTTGGAATATTTTCTGGAATTCTCCATACCCTGGACCCACTGGAAAGCTGGTCAAACAGATTGCCTCTAAGAGACTTGATACAAAAATAGTCTGTGAGAATACAAGCTGCCATCTGTGTTGTCTTATCTAGAATTTTATCCTCATCTTAGATTGACTTTCAGATTAATATGCTTATGAATATTAATTAGAAAAAAAGAATTAGAAAAAGTAGATATATATTTAGGATGGGAATTTCTTTTGGCTTTGTGTATTCATGACTAATTTGTGAGTTCTTTAAAAAAGTGTTTCTATACTTCTAAAGTGCACTAAAGAGAATTTTCTTTTTTCTATTCTATTTTCTGGAAACAGTTTTAAAAGTCAGAGGTTAACAATGATACACACTGAGCATAAAATCTTCTCTGACTCACAAATGCACTTAAGAATGCATTTGTCCCTAGATAATGCATGACTGTATATGAGATATATAGTCATCCTCCAAGGAGATATAAGATAATGAGAGAAATTATTAGACCAAGGTAGAGAAATTAAGACTAGTGTGTCAGGAGGGAAAATAATATTTGGTTGTAATAAACTAATACTTTAAGAAAAACAGGCAAATGACTCAAATGAGGATCAGTGATTATATTAGGTCCAAGTTGCTATTCTAGTAGAAATGAGTCATGTGTTTTTCCTTTTAAATTCCAATTGCTTTTTTCTTTTGAGAATACACTAGCAATAAATCACAATTCTCTTTAGTGAGACTTCTTGGTACTAAAGTTCCAAACTCAATGGACAACATGTTTACAAATTCAGTAACTTCTTGTTTGAAATGATTTCCTTCCCTTGATTTCTCTGAGAAGGTTTTCTTTTGTCTTGCATGTGTAGAAAAGAAATTTTGAAAGTGAAACTAAGCAAACTCTTGTACTTGCTTTACTTGTGTCTAGGTCACTTCTTGTGCTTGTTTTGAGAACAAGGCAGCCTGGCTTAAATGGAAGAAAGATACCTGAATTCAAATCTTGCCTCTGAAACTTACTAGTTGGGTGATACTGGTTGAATAATCTATCCTCTCTGATTCTTGGGTTCCTCATTTATAAATACAATCACACTTATCTCATGGTGTTGTTATGGCCATCAAATGAGACAAGTGCTTTGCAAACATTATGCTGTTAGATAAACAGAAGCTTTTAATATTAGTAGAGCAACATGGGAAATTATCATTCTTAAGAACTAATTGATTCCTCTGCCTGTGAATATGAGATTAAGAAAAGCTTCCAACAACTATATCATGAACCTTATAATATTTCATTTTTAGCTTCATCTTGATGCCATCATATATTACTGGAAAGTGAGATCCAGTATTCCAGAGGTAGCTGCTTCTCCAGAACTGCATGTGAGATGTCCAAAGAGACCTCTGAATCATACCCATAGTGTGGAAAATGGTCCACACATTTATAGTTGCCTTCTTATTGCACATTTTCTCCTGTGATGCTCTCATTAATTTTCATTGTCTTCCTTTACTTGGAAGATTCCAAATTTTCTGTTCTAGTCTGAACTCTCTCATGAACATATATTCTTTATTATAGATTATAGAACATTTATATTGTCTACTGGGCACCTCTATTTAAATGTCCTTGCCAACAGATTGGAGCCCGTGTGATAGAGAATGAAATCTGAAAAGTGCAAAGAATATATATTTGGAGTTAGAAGATTTATATTCAAGCTCCATCAATTATTACCAGCATGGCCTTTGACAAGAGACTTCATCTCTTTGTGTTTCGATTTTCTCATCTAACAAATAAGAAATTGGGATTAGATGATTTCTTCCAGCTTCAAAACTTATGCCCATTTTGCTGAAGAATAATGATTATTGTCTTTTCCCTAAGTCCTACTACTTCTAATGACTTCCCAATTTCTTTTAATGGCACCAACATTTATCTAGCTACATGCATTTGAACCTTTGGCATCATATTAGTATGTAGCACTTGGCACTTAATAGATATTCAGTAAATTACTATTGGCTGATCTTTGCTTTGCTTCTCTCTCACTTCTCACATTTTTGTAATTTTATTTTATTTTATTTTAAAGTTACATTTTCTGTCCCTTACAACCACGCTCCTCCAATATAAAAGGGAAAGTAAAACAAAATCCATGTAACAAATATGTATCATCACCTCAATTCCCAAATGAAATTCATTGCATTGGTTTTTCTACTCAAATGCCTTCTATAAGTATTCCTTAGATTCTACTTCCATTGTTACCTTATAGGTTCTTCTTATTCTATTTTTGGAATGCTGCAAAAACCTCTCAATTTATTTTTTTTCTGATTCAAACAGCTTCCAATTCATCCTTATACATTGCTGTAGTAATCTTTCTGTCCACAGATTTGAAGATGATGTTATTCTTCCCTGAAATTTTCAAAGATTCCTGTTGTTTTTTTTTTAGAGAGGGCAGTGAGACAGAGAGGTGCAGTAGAGTGCTGGGCCCAGAGGCAGGAAATTATCTTTCTAAATTAAAATTTGGCCTCAGTAACTGTGTGATCCTGGGCAAGTCACTTAATCCCATTAGCCTCAGAGCTGGAGAAGGACATGGAAAACCATTTCATTATTTTTGCAAAGAAGATGTCAAATGGAATCACAAAGACTTAAATATGACTGAAACTTGAACAGTTGATTAGAAATAAAAAGTAGATTATTTAGCATGACATTTAAAGCATTCAGGTATTTGATGCTATCCTATCTTTTCAATTCTCTCTTGTATCACTTCCCTATATGTTGCCAAAATTCTGGCTGTCCCCTATGCATTCATTCGTGACTACACTGTTCTGTGTCTCTTTGGAATTCCCTTCTTAGTCACTCATTTTCAACTATTGAAATTTTATTTCAATACAGTACAGTATTGATATACAGTACAAATGCTACCTCTTCCATGAAGAGTTCTCTGATCTCCTTTACCTAAGATGGAATTAGCCTTTTCCTCCTTGGACTTCAAATGGCACTTTGTATTTCTCTTATGTATCTATTGTGATCTAGTCCACATTGCAGGTATTCATATATTTGTCCTACTTGATTGTAAGTAGCCCAGGGCTTATGCCTATTTCTTTCTTAGCATTTAGCAGAGTGCATAATGTATGTAACATTAATTGGTGGGAAGAATAAGGGATGAAGATGAAATAGGTTCTTAGTTCTGGCTATACTAGTTATTTGTTGTAATAAGAAAGTTGCAACCTCTGTAAGTCTATTTCATCACATATAAAGAACAGAGAGCAATATTTAGCTTATGCCTTACAAGTTATCTATATTTTTGGTTTTTTGAATAGTATTTTATTTTTTCAAATATACATAAAAATAGTTTTCAACATGCACTTTTGTAAAATTTTGTGTTTCTAATTTTTCAGCTTCCCTCTTTCCTCAGACATCAAGCAACCAGATATAGGTTAAATGTGTGCAATTCTTTTAAACATTTCCATATTTGTCAAGTTGCACAAGAAAAAAAATCACATCAAAATGAAAAAAAAACTAGAAAAAAGCAAAAAGCAAACAGCAACGAAAGGTGAAAATACTATACTTTTATACACATTCGGTCTCCATTGTTCTCTCTAAGGATGCAGATGGCATTTTCCATCACAAGTCTATTGGAACTGCCTTGTATCACTGTGTTGTTGAGAAGAGCCAAGTCCATTACAATTAATTATCACACAATCAAGTTTTTACAGTGTCCAATGTTCTCTTGGTTTACTCACTGCACTTAGCATCAGTTCTAGTAAGTATTTCCAGACTTTTCTGAAATCAACTTGCTCATCATTTCTTATAGAATAATAATATTCCATTAATTTTATATATTATAATTTATTTAGCCATTTCCTTACTGATAGGTATCCACTCAATTTTCAATTCTTTGCCACTATAAAAAGGGCTCAACATTTTTGCATATGTGGATCCAGTAGAGATGCTGCTGAATCAAAGGGTAGGAACAGTTTTATAGTTCTTTGGGCATAGTTTGAAATTGCTTTCCAGAATTATTGGATCATTTCACAACTCTACCAGCAATGCATTAGTGTCCCAGTTTCCCCATGTCCCCACCAACATTTATCATTATCTTTTCCTGTCATTTTAACTAATCTGAGAGGTGTGAAGTGGTACCTTAGAGTTGTTTTACTTCATATTTCTCTAATCAATAGTGATTAAGAGCATTTTTTCATATGACAATTTTTTTGCCTTATATTTTAGACAATATTTGATGAAGATCTTGAAAATCAAAGTGCTATAAAGATAAATACTATTAATGTCATCCTCAGAGGTTTTCTATAAAATAATGATTTGAATTTTGAATTTTGAAGTTATAACATTACTGCATGGATAAATAAGAACCTATTTCTCTGGCAAAAAGACCCATTGGACATATTAAATGAAGCTACACATGATATTTTGGCACCCATTTCTCCTTTATCTTCCTTCCCCAAAATTCATTCCTTTCTCACCTCTGCCTCCTAGAATCCTTAGTTTTCCTTCAGATATCAGCTCAGATGCCACCTTCTACATGAAACCATTCATCATCCTAAGGCAGATAGGTAGCATAGTGGATAATTGAGCACAAGGCTTGGAATAAAGAACATCTGAGTTCAAATCTGGGCTCTGATTTTAATTAGTTGTATGACTCTGGCCAAGTCACTTAACCACTGCTTATTTCAGTTTCCTCAGTTATAAACAGGGGATAATAATGTCTATCTCATAGGATTAGTGTGAGAATCAAGTGAGAGAATAATTGCAAATTGCTTAGCATAATGCTTGGCACATTGTAGACAGATAATAAATACTTGCTTCCTTTCTTCTTGTTCTCTCCAACTGCTACTTTTTATATTTTGTATATTTTTTATGTTCTGTACATATACATATTGCCTTCTTCACTAGAATGCATATCTATCTGATAGTGACTTTTATTTCTCTGTCTGCATGCTTAGCACCTATCACAATATTTGGCATACTATAGGAGCTTATTAAATACTACTTGATTGTTTGGTACCAGACAAGACTTGAAGCAATTTCCTGTGGTGGAAGAATTGTGAAATTGGAATAATAGGCCTTGTGTTGGAGTTCTAGTCCTTTTTATTTCTAGCCATATGACTTTGGGCAAGTGAATTAATTTATCTGGGACTTAGTTTCTTTGTCTGTAAAATGAGAGAACTGGATTAGATGATATGTGAGATTCTGAAATCCCATCTAATTCCCACTTTGATCACATTTGAGATTGTGTCTTTGGGACTCCCCCTATCTCCACTTGCTAGAAATCACTCCCAGGGAGAATAGAAATTTCTTAACATAGTTCTTAAATGATCTTTCAATGAAAATATAAAAGAGATGATATAAATTGCTACAGGGAAAACAAAATTGTCTATGCATTGACTTCCACTTTTATAGTCAATGAATAAATATGTGATGTTAAAAATTAATCTTTAATCAATTAGGAAATTTTTTTTTGCAAACTTACTATGTGTCAAACTTTGTTAAACATAGAGGATACAAAGAAAGGAACAAAATAGTATTTGCCTTTGAGAGCTCACAATCTACAACATGCAAACCTCTATGTCAGGTTATTTACAGGATAAATAGAGAAGAATCCACAGGAGGAAGATAATTAGAATTAGGAGAGAGAGGGACAGATTGCCTATAGAAGGTGGAATTTAAACTGTGCTTGAAGCAAACCAGGGAAGTCAGGAGGCAGAAATGAAGAATACTTCATCCATGGAGCTCACGGAGCAAGGAGATCTATATCACTTGATGAAGGAGAGGTGTAAAGTATCAGAAGACTGGAATAGTGGTCATAGAGCTAGGTTAAGAAAGACTTAGAATGTCAAATATAGGTGATAGGGAGCCACTGGAGTTTGTTGAATTAGTTCTGAAATTTAGAAAAATTACTTAGCCACTGAGTTGAGGATGGATTGAAGTGTGGTGAAAATTTGGGAAGCATGCAAATAAGTAGACTATTATGATAGTCCAGGATTTAGGAAATATGGGTCTGTACTAGAGCGGTAGCAAGTTCCAGAGGAGAGAAGATTAGAAAGATATTGCAAGGGTGAAATTGGAAGGCCATGGCAACAGATTAGATATGGAGGCTAAAAGATAGTGAAGAGTTGAAAATACCACCAACATTGTGAACCTTTGGGATTGGTATGATGGGGATGGCCTCAATATAAATGGAAAATTTTGAAAGGGGAAGAGTTTAGGGTGAAAGCTAGTGAGTTTAGTTCTGAATTTATTGAATATAAGATGGATGGGACATATATAGGGACATTATATATATTTGTTGAATAATCCATCCCAGTTTTTTCTCTTTTTTTGGAGGGGGAGGTTTTATAACTACTGTTTTTGCTATGCTTTTTTAAGCAAATGCCTTTGCAAAAGGTTGATATAGTCTTATAATTAGTGGGGGCTCAGGGACTACACTAGGTGGAGCAGCTATCCAGAGTATTATCTATAGAGTAAAAAAAATGGGAATATTTTCCTTGAGGATCCAGGCGTATCAGTGCTAGCACAAATTTGAGTTGAAAATGACACATAATTGTAAGCCCTAAGGTCAGGGAGTATGGTAGTATCCTAGACAGTAATAGAGATGCTTAGAAAAGGAGACTTTTAGGGGGAGAGATAATAAGTTCAGTTTTGCATATTTTAAATTTAAGATGTCTATAAGACATCTAATTTGAGATATTTAATAAGGAGATAGAGATGTGAGAGACTGAATGTGAACAGAGAGGTTAGGATGAAATTTTCTAGTTATTAAAGGTTTTATTTTATGGGAGCGAGCTAAAATATTGACATGGGTAAAAACTTTTAACTTGTTTGATTTCTCTTTGTACCTGTTTCTTTTTTCATAGATAGCATTGTGAAATTGTTCAGACTAAAAATTGTGTTTAGAACTGAGCTTTCTGGCAAAACCTCTGCTTTTTTTCCTTGCTTGTTCATGGATTTTTTTCCTTAGCTGATATCTGATCCAGCTATCTGGCTTTATGATACCCCATTTCACTTTGAAAAGTCTCCTATTGGCCCAGTCAACTGTATTTTCTCAAAAAATCTTTGCTTTTTCAGTTAGTACTAGACCAGACATAGTCAGTCATATCTTATGATATTTTTGCTGAGAATCATTCATATACATCATGATATACTCAAATACAAAGTGGACGTGTTCAACAGCTTTAATTGGCTCAGAATCTATAAAGAATATGATCAACTGTTTTTCTCGAGCTTTTTTCCTATCTAAAACCTTTCTCCATTGAAATCCATTTTCTATTTTCCATTCAAACTAATTTTCTTTATTCACTTCCATTCAACAAATTTTAGTGGTTCCCTATTTTCCCCAGTCTTCTAACTTTTAAAACTCTTCATAATCTAGATCCCTTCTACCTTTCCAGTCTTCTTCACTTACCTCCCTTTTTTATACTTTATGATCCAATGACTAACTTTCTTACTGTTCATTATACATGATAGCCCATCTCCTCATTCTATGCATTTTCATCACTTGTTAGACATTCATGCCAGGAATTCTTTCCTTCTTCATCTCTGTTTCTTGATTGCCTTCCTTCAAGTCTCATTTTGAATACTACCTTTCATGAACCTTAATAGCCAGTACTTTCCTTCTGAGATTTATCTTCACATTTTCTTGTATATCTTATTTGCACATAGATCTCTGCATGTCGCTTTCTTAATTGTGTTGTGAACTCCTTGAAATAAGAAATATGTATATTTTTTATTTTATCTTTCTTTGCGCATCAGTGTTTGGCACAGTGCTTGGCACATAGTACAAAAATGTTTGTTGGCTTGAATTGATATTTCAAAATGTAGTCTAATTAACATGTAGCAGTTCATAAATATTCTACTTTTCAATTCCTTTGCAAGTCATGGATGAATCTCCACTTTCCTCTTGAAATGAATATAATTTATTTATATTTTGCCTTTTGCTTTAATTAGGGGAAATTTGAAATCCATATAGAAAAATTACTTGTACTATTTATGGTTTTGTTTTGCTGTTTGCATATTCATGAAGGTATAAAACTATACTTCATTGTTGCTCAGTTTGCTAATATACTACAGAGAATGTTCCTATATATTGCTGCTATGATAGTGGTTGATATATCTTCAATGTGATACCACCAGGATGTTGTATGCCCTTAGGTGCCATTAAATTCTACAGAATTTCATTCAAGAAATACTCCAAAAAGATCTGAGATTTTACATATCAATTCTTTTACTAGAACTTTGCTCTATAATTTTTTAATAACTCAATGGATTGCTGATTATTTTTTATTCCTTTATGTTTTATAGGATGTCAAATAGTTGGCTAAAGTAAGAGCAAATTTTGATCTAATCTTTCTATTTTCTTTCCAAATATTCTGATTTCATTTGTTGTCTCTTGTGTCTTTTTTCATTCATTTATCCCTACCTTATAGTCTTAGAATTATGTTGTCAATCCATTCTCTTTCTGAGGTTCTACTTGCTGTTATTTTAGGATTATTGTCTTCCTCTAGAGCTTTTAATCTCTGCATTCTTTTGACAATTTTTATTCATTGAAGTTGGTGTTTTAATTTTTTTTTCTTGTTCATGTCTACAATTTCAGTTCCTATATTGAGATTTTGTTCCTGGGCCAGGGTTTGCTCATGCTGAACATTTGAATGAGTTTACTATGCTCAGATCCGATATTCTACTACACACCAGAGTGAGACAATGTTGAACTGGAGCTGGATTCTTTCACCATTGTAATCTGGAAATTATGATCAAGTGATTTCTGGGTGAATGTAGCCTTTTATAATTCTTGGCTGGCCCTGGAACTATTGGTACCAAGTCCATCCACATTCACAGTCAGTAGCTCTTGTTTTCTGGGGTTTATCTTTTTTTTTGGTCTTCATTGCTTATTTTTTAAATTAAAGCTTTTTATTTTTAAAGACATATGCATAATTAATTTTGCAACATTAGCCCTTGCAAAATCTTTTCTTACTAATTTCCCCCTCCCATCCCCACTCCAATATGTTGTAGTCCATATATTAAACATGGTAGAAATATATGTTAAATCCAACATATACATACATATTTATACAATTATCTTGGTGTACAAGAAAAAACAAATCAAACTAGAAAAGAAAATGATAAAGAAAATAAAATGCAAGCAAACAACAACAAAAAAAGTGAAAATGATATGTTGTGAACCACACTCAGTCCCCACAGTCCTCTCTCTGGGTGTAGATGGCTCTTTTGATCACAAGACCATTGGAACTGGTCTGAATCATCTCATTGTTGAAGAGAGCCAAATACATCAGAATTGATCATCATATAATACTGCTGTTGCCATGTGCAATGATCTCCCAGTTCTGCTCATTTCACTTAGCATCAGTTCATGCAAGTCACTCCATGCCTCTCTGAAATCATCAAGCTTATTGTTTCTTATGGAACAATAATATTCTATAGCATTCATATACCATAACTTATTCAACTATTCTCGAACTGATGGGCATCCACTCAATTTCCAGTTTCTTGCCACTACAAAAAGGGCTGCCACAAACATTTTTGCACATGAGGGTCCCTTTCCCTCTTTTAAGATATCTTTGGGATATAAGCTCAGTAGAAATATTGCTGGGTCAAAGGGTATGAACAGTTTGATAACTCTTTGAGCATAGTTCCAAATTGTTCTCCAGAATGGCTGGATCCGTTCACAGTTCCACCAACAATGTATTCATGTCCCAATTTTGCCACATTCATCATTATCTTTTCCTCTTATCTTAGCCAATCTAAGAGGTATGTAATGTATCTCAGAGTTTTCTTAATTTGCATTTCTCTGAATAAATTGATTTAGAGCACCTTTTCATATGACTGGAGATGGTTTCAATTTCTTCATCTGAAAATTGTCTGTCCATAGCCTTTGACCATTTATCATTTGGAAAATGGTTTGAATATTTCTTATAAATTTGGGTCAGTTCTCTATATATTTTAGAAATGAGGACTTTATCAGAACCCTTGAATGAAAAAATGCTTTCCCAGTTTATTCCTTCCCTTCTAATATTGTCTGCATTAGTTTTGTTTATACAAAAATTTTTTAACTTAATATAATCAAAATCATCTATTTTGTGATCAGTAATGATCTCTAGTTCTTCTTTGATCACAAAAACTATCCTATGTTATTCTAGTTTATTTATTTATTCAGCTTTTTGCTAAGGCAGTTGGGGTTAAGTGACTTGCCCAGGGTCACACAGCTAGGAAATGTTAAGTGTCTGATGTCAGATTTGAATTCAGGTCCTTCTGACTTCAGGGCTGGTGCTCTATCCACTGTACTACCTAGCTGCACCTTCTAGTTTATTTATGATATCATTTTTATGTCTAGATCATGAACCCATTTCAAATTTATCTTGGTATACAGTAGGTATGGGTCAATGCCTACTTTCTGCTATACTACTTTACAATTTTCAATGAGGTTTATCTTGATATTGATTATTCTGTCCTTGTCCATTTCTCTATGTAGTATCCTATATGGATATCCACTTGCCTTAGACCTTGACTCTCAAATTAGACCTATTCAGATAATTTTGGTTACATTTCAGTCTCCTTGGGCTTCTCAAATCTTGATTTTAAGTGGTCCCATACCTTTTCCTGGGAGGGTGTGGGAAGCTTCATTTTCTGGGGATGACCCAAAGAGGATTCTACTGGCTTCAAATTGACTTTAAAGCTGGCTTGGGCATTGTATTCTAGGTATACTTGTTTTGTTCTGGTTTCTTCACTTTGAAAGGTTTAAACCTCTGGAGTTGCTTTTGACTGGTTTTATCTCATAAACAGTTGTATCTTTTTTGGGGGTGGGATGGAGGGAGGGAGGAGAATAAAATCTTGTTTCAGACATAAGAGAGGGAAAATTGGGACTAGAAAACTGAATTGCTAAATTTCAGAAGTAATGCCCCTGATTATTAGTACTGTAAAAATGTAGAGGAATTTATAATATTTTGGGAGTAAGTATGAAATGCTGAGATGATAGTACTAGTGATTGACTTTTCAGATCCCAGCATGACATTATTTCAACCTAATGTAGAACTTTGAATAAAATGAGGTCTCCTGATTCCTAGTCTTGACTTTCTATTTTGAAATGAATGGAGTGATTACTATTTTAGACTGCAGAGTTCTTTAGTTGTGCCTGTGATGGAGCACTATTCATTCCTTTGTTACTAAGTTATTTTAGTATGAGTGGAATTCTTTTAGCTCTGAAATCACATCATAATAGTATTGCTTGGGTTTGATAAGAGGGCTAATATTCAGCTTGAGCCCCACCAAGTGTATTCTTTACCAACTACACAAATAGCAAAGTACTTAATTAGAGCAGAATAGTAAAGTAAATGATTGAGCAACAACAATAGTAAATAACAAAAGAATAATTCTTACTCATATAAAAATGGATATAATCTTCCATAAGCTCCTGTGCAGGTCATGTATGCCTTACTCTGTTTATCTAGTCTACCCCAACCTTTATTAGGAGGTTTGTAATATTCTAAATCATTGGTCTGGACTCATAGCTGATCACTGGATTGACAGCTAGATGACATAGTGGATAGAGTGCTGGGTTTGGAGTCAGAAAGACCTAAGGTCAATTGACTATCCTCAGGGTTTTTGTAAAGATCAAGTGAGATAATAATTGACAAACAGTTAGCACAGTGCCCTGCATGTAGCAAGCACTTTATATATAGTAGCTATTATTATTATTAATCAATAATTGATAATTGAGGTCTTAAATAAGTCAAAATTGTTTTTTTTTACAATGTTGTTATGGTAAACATTGTTTTCATGATACTGCTCATGTCATTTGACATCAACTCACAGTGAAATTCAAGTGACATTCCACTCACCCTTTCTTCATTTGTGCATACTTTTACTTATATCCCTCAAAAATTATATATGACAATGTTTCCCCTTGATCCCGCTCACCTTTGTTCTATAATTCTTTATCTAGTCCCTTGTCTATGGGTTGAATTTGTGTTCTTGGCTGTAAAGCTGGTTCCTGTGGTTTCTCCTTTGAATTCCCTGGTCATTAGTAAGTCCAATATGCTTCTTAGATCATTATTGGATAGCTTTTGTGGGGAGCTGGATTGTACTGCTTCCTCCTATTCTGTCATCTTGGCTGTTCTCTTTCTCATTATTTATTATTTATTTATTTAATATCCACCCCCCCACGTTACATTTAAAACAAAAAGATTTTCTTTTATATTTATTTTTAAAATTTTTGAGTTCTCAAGTTTTTCTCTCTTATCTCCACCCACAATTAAGAAACTACAACCTGAAGCATTGCCATAAAAGTCATGTTGTGAAAGGCAACATAGATCTCCCACCCTAAAGAAAATAAAAACCATCAAGATAAATAAAGTTTGAGAGAGACAAAGAGAGAGAGCCAGAGAGAAAGACAGAGACAAGAGACCAAGAGACAAAGAGATAGACACACACACACACAAACACAAAGAGAGAGAGAGAGAGAAAGAGAGAGAGAGAGAGAAAGAGAGAGAGAGAGAGAGAGAGAGAGAGAGAGAGAGAGAGAGAAAGAGAGAGAATGTTTTAATTTGTATTCAGACACAATCAGTTCCTTCTCTGTGTACAGATAGGATTTTCATCATAAGTGCTTCAGAGTAGTCATGGATCATTGTACTGCTGAGAATAGCAAAAACATTTATAGCCGGTCATCCCAGAACATTGCTATTATTTTGTATACAATACATTTTTTTTTTTTTGCTTTTTGCTGAGGCAATTGAGGTTAAGTGACTTGCCCAGGGTCACACAGCTAGGGAATGTTAACTGTCTGAGACCAGATTTGAACTCAGATCTTCCTGACTTCAGGGCTGGTGCTCTATCCACTGCGCCACCTAGCTGCCCCATACAATACATTTTGCTTTGCTTGAATTCATGGAGGACTTTCAAGGTTTTTTTTTTTTTCCTGAGAGCATCCCACTCATAATTTCCCATAGAACAATACTTTTCCATCACAAACATATACCATACTTTATTAAGCTATCTCCCAATTGATGGGCATTCCCTCAATTTTCATTTTTTTTTTTTGCCCTGAAAAGAGAGCTGCTAGGAATATTTTTTACATATAGGTCATCTTCCTTTTTTTTTTTTAATCTCTTTTGGTATTTATGCCTAGTAGTGGTGTTGTTAGGTCAAAGGATATGGATAAGTTTATAGCTCATTGGGCATAGATCATATCTTTTGATCATTTATCAATTGGTACATGGCTCTTATTTAAAAAAATAAATTTTTTAAATAAATTTATATTATTTATAAAAATTTATAAATTTGGGGGGTGGAGCCATGGTGGCGGAGATCAGACAGGATTCTCTGTAACCTCCTCTAACCTCCCCTCAAACCAACAAAATATGAAGCCTCTAGACTGATTCTGAAGCAAAAAAATCCACAATATCTGGAGAGCAACGCGATTCTAGAAGAAGATACTCTGGAGGAACCTCAATACAGGTCTGTTTTAATGGGGCAGGGGGTGGCCTGCTGAACCCAGACTGCAGCACAGGGAGACCGGGGCAGGGAGCTGGAGCAGGGAGCTGGAACAGGAGTCAGAACAGGAGTGGGAGCGTTGTGCTTTTCACACACCTGGGAGTCTTCTGCGAGCCTCTTGGAACAATTTGTCCTGATTGTGGGCAGGTGGTTTGGAGGGTCTGCCTTTTGAGGGGGATAGATTGTGAACCACTGAACCCCTGATGAGCATCATAACTAGCTGCCATTACACAGCACCTTAAAGCAATCAATCAAACAACAGGTCTGATAAGCACCAGAAATAATTCAATCAGCGGAGCTGCCCAGCCCTGACATAATTCAATCAGCAGAACTGCCCAGTTCCTGAAATAACTCAATCAGCAGAACTGCCCCAGGGCAAATTAAAGCAGCTGTCCCACCTTTGCCCTAAACAGACCTCACACCTTTAAAAAAATGAATAAAAAACCAAAAAGAGCTCTCACCATAGACAACTTTTATGGAGAGAGGGAAGAACAGACCTCAAATCCTGAGGCCCCTAAAGGTAAAGCAACTCCAGAAAAAGCCCCAAAGAGAGACATAAATTGGTCTCCATGTCACAAGGCTCTCTTTGAAGATTGCATAAAAAATCTTAAAAGAGAGTTAGAAGAAACATGGGGAAATGAAATGAGATCACTGCAAAATAAAATAGAAAAAATGGAAAAAGAATGCAGTGAACAAAAAAATGTAATTGGTCAATTGCAAAAGGAACTAAAAACAGTAACTGAAGAAAATAAGACATTAAAAATTAGAATCAAACAATTGGAAATTAATGACTCATCAAGACTTCAAGAATCAGTTGAACAAAAACAAAAAAATGAAAAGATAGAGAAAAACATGAAATATCTCCTAGGAAAAACAACTGACCTGGAAAATAGATCTAGGAGAGACAATCTAAGGATTATAGGGCTTCCTGAAAGCCATGATGAAAAAAAGAACCTGGACACTATATTCCAGGAAATCATAAAAGAAAACTGCCCTGATATTTTACACCCAGAAGGCAAAATACTCCTTGAAACAATCCACCGATCACCTCCTGAAAGAAACCCAAAAATTAAGTCCCCCAGAAATACCGTGGCTAAATTCCAGAACTATCATACCAAGGAAAAGATATTACAAGAAGCCAGAAAGAAACAATTTAAATATCGGGGAGCTACAATTAGGATCACACAGGACCTAGCAGCTTCTACTTTGAAGGATCGAAGGGCCTGGAATCAGATATTCCGAAGGGCAAAGGAACTTGGATTACAGCCAAGAATAAGTTACCCAGCTAGAATGAGCATTATCTTCCAGGGAAGAAGATGGTCTTTCAATGATATAGGAGAATTTCACCTATTTCTACTGAAAAGACCAGAACTGAACAAAAAATTTGATCTACAAACACAGAACACAAGAGAAACATAAAAAGGTAACAAGAAAAAATAACTCTTGAGAACTATATTTATGTTATAGATACTTATAGAATGAGGGTTGATTTTATGAATTGATTATTACATTATGATTATGATATGATTACTATGATTTTATGATTATTATCATATGATTACTGTGATTTTATGATTATTATTATATGTTTATTATGATTTTATGAATCTTATGATATGACAAACTGAAAAAGAAATTAGAGGTAGAAAAGGGATAACACTGGAAGAAGAGGAAAAGGAGGTAAAATAAGGGAAATTACATCACATGTAGAGGCAAAGAAAACCTATAATGATTGAGGGGAGAAAAGGGAGGGGAATGAGAATTGGGTTAATCTCCATCTCATCAGATTTGGCTCGGAGGGAATAATAGACGTACTTATAAGGAAACTGGAGGGAAAGGGGGGGAAAAGGGGGTGGGTGGGGCTCTAAAGGGGAAGAATTGTTTGAGGGAAGTGGTTTTCAAAAGCAAAATAGTAGGGAGGAGGGAAAGGGGATAAGAAAGAGAAAAGCATAAGCTAGGGTAAATAAGATGACAGGAAATACAGAATTAGTTATTTTAACTGTGAATGTGAATGGAATGAACTCTCCCTTAAAGCAGAAGCGGATAGCAGAGTGGATTAAAAACCAGAATCCAACAATATGTTGTATACAAGAAACACATCTAAAACATAGAGATACATATAGGGTGAAGGTAAAAGGCTGGAGCAGAATCTATTATGCTTCAGGTGAACAAAAAAAAGCAGGGGTAGCAATCCTGATCTCAGACCAAGTAAAAGCAAAGATAGACTTAATTAAAAGAGACAAAGAAGGAAATTATATCTTCCTAAAGGGTACCATAGATGATGAAGCAATATCAATACTAAACATATATGCACCAAGTGGTATAGCATGGAAATTCCTAGAGGAAA
>JAJPUD010004441.1:64293-99949 GCA_023553655.1 Myrmecobius fasciatus
AAAAAAAATTTATAAATTTTATAAACTCAGTTCCTTCTATGTTTGAGAAATAAGGCCTTATCAGAAAAACTTGCTTCAAAATTCTTTTTACAATTACTGTTGCTAACTGCATCCCCCTCATTTATTCTTTCTCTCTTTTTACCCTGTCCCAACTCAAAAGTGTTTTGTTACTGACCCCTTCCTCCTTCATTATGCTCTCTCTTTTATCACCCTCCCATCCTTCCCCTATCCCATTCTCCTCTTATTTTCCTTCAGGGTAAGATAGATTTCTATATTCAAATTGAGTATGTATGTTATTTTCTCTTTGAGCCAATTCTGATGAGAGTAAGATTCACTCCCTCTCCTTTTCCCTGCCTCTTCCCCTCCACTATAAAAGCTTTTTCTTGCCTCTTTTTTATGGCAGATAATTTGCACCATTACACTTCTCCCTTTCCCTTTCTTCTAGTACATTTCTCTCTCATCCCTTAATTTCATCATTTAAAAAAATCCCTTAATATTCAACTCACATTCCAAGCCCTCTGGTCCTTTAATATTGAAGCTGCTAAATCTTGTGTTATCCTGAGTGTGGTTCCACTATACTTGAATTATTTCTTTCTGGATATTTGCAATATTTTCTACTTGACCTGGGAATTTCAGAATTTGGCTATAATATTCCTGGGAACTTTCATTTTGGTATCTCAGGAGATGATTGGTGGATTTTTTCAATTTCTATTTATTCTCTGGTTCTAGAATATCAGGACAGTTTTCCTTGATAATTTCTTAAAAGACGATGTCCAAGCTCTTTTGTCAATCATGACTTTCAGGTAGACTAATAACTGTTAAATTACATTTCTGGATCCATTTTCTAGGTCAGTTGTTTTTCCAGTGAAATATTTCACATTTTTTTTCTATTTTATTTTCATTTTTTAGTTTTGTTTTTATTGTGCCTTGATTTCTCATAAAATCATTGGCTTTGGGGAAGGTAGGTGGCGCTCTGTGACCTTGGGCAAGTCATGTAACCCCAATTTTGCCTCAGCAAAAAAAAATGTTTAGCTTCCATTTGCTTGATTCTAAATTTTAAGGATTATTTTCCTCAGTGAACTTTTATACATTCTTTCTCAACTGACCAATTTTGTTTTTAAGGCCTTCTCCTCATTAGCTTTTTATATTTCCTTTTGTACCTCTTTCAATTCTATCCCTAATTTTTCTTCTCTCTTACTTGATTTTCAAAATTCCTTTTGAGCTCTTCCATGGCTTGAGCTCAATTCTTATTTTTCTTGAAGGCTTTGGATGTAGGAGCTTTGACTTTGTTATATCTTCTGAGTATGTTTTGACCTTTTTTTTTTTCACCATAATAACTTTCAGTGGTCAGAAACATTTTTGTTGTATGCTCATTTTCCGAGCCTATTGCTAGGCTTTTAATTCGTTGTTAAAGTAGGGCTCTGTTTCAAGAGTGGAGGGTGCCTTGTCCCAAGCTTCAGAGGTTTTGTGCAGCTGTTTTCAGCTGTTTTCAGAGATCCTTTTAGGGACCTGACCACAAGTCCTCTTTTCTGTCCTGGAACTGTTAGGAGTGTCCCAGTCCCACTGTAGTTGTAAGATCTAGTGTTTTAAAGTCAGAGACTTGCTTTGCTGCCTGTGGGGGCTGGGGATGGATCAGGGCTGTGCTGCTGGGGCCTGTACTGGGATTGCCTAATGGGGTCTCACCCTGGTTCCATAGACCTTTTCTGTTTTCTCTGGACCAAGAAATCCAGAAGCCTCCAGTACTGATGCTGGTTTATTAATGCTCATTAATGCTGGGACATAGGCCAGGACTGGGCCTGGAGCTACACTAGTATGCCCTGTAGCAGGACTGCTGAACTCCTACCCTGGTGTCCCAGACCTTTTCTGCTGAGCTTTTCAGTTGCCTTCAGCTGGGACATTTTCCACTCTTTCTTTTTGGATGTTCTGATGCTCTAAAATTTGTTTAGAGTTATGAAGAAATTTGGAGTGTTTTGGGGGAGAGGTTGGGCAAGTTTTCCTGCTTTTACTCCAATATCTTGACCTTCCTGTCTTGTTACTTCTTTACTTTACCTCTTATAGCTCTCTTGATGTGTACCAGAACTCCCTTGTCCCTGATTTTCCACTCTAATTCTCCAGTTCTCCATGCCTTGAAACTTTGACTTTTATTGCAATATCTCCCTCTGAAACAATTGTTTGCTTGTCAAACTGCTTCCATTCACAGAACTTGTCATACTGCCCTGACTACTTCTTCCCAAGCGAGTGTCATTTTTAAAAGGCAAGATCTCCTTTAACCAATATACTTCAGTTCTGAGCAGCACATTTTACTAGCCAGCATTTCTGCTAGTCAGATCTGAGGTAACACTGGTCAAAACACCAAAGGGTCACTCATGAAAAAGGTCCCCAGCCTGTATTCATTGCTTGAGATAAATTAATTTTTTTCACAATTCCCTCACATTCAGAGTGCCATGTATGGGCCACATCTGGTGAATTTGAATAAGGCTTATATAACGTAAGGGAAGGGAGGAATGAGAAAAACTTATTATCATACATAATTTTTGAGAAGTATAAGTAAAATATATAATAATAAAGAGTTAATGGAGTAAGTGTCACTTGAACTTCAATTTAAATTAATGTCATGACATGAGCAGTATTATGGGAACAATTTGTACCCTAGTAGCCAGTGTCCTTTTGTGCAAAATGCCTCCAGGTTTCAATAAGCCTTAAGAAGGCCCATGTTGGAACAGAATGGTGGTGGAATTGGAAAATGCTTGCCTTGAACTGCTGTTACCATGCTAAAAATTTTATCCCCTTTATGCTTGTTTTTTTCTGGTTCCTCATGAATGGCTCTCATTTCTATTTTAGCTTCTCATTGTTGTCAGGATGCTTCTTGCCCTTTTTGCTACTTCTAATTTCAGCTGTTGCTTCCGCCATCTGCCCGTCTTCTTTGCTGCTGTCTTCCCTCTGCTCCATTTTTTGCTTTCTCTCCTTTTTCTGTAAACTTCTCCCCCTTTGCAATCAGGTTCACAGGATTCTCTGGGGTGTCTGGTTCTTCAAAGGTTTGCTTCCACCATTAGCTACTTCTTGTTACCATAACATCTGGCTTTCACCCTCTGAAATAAAGTTCCCAGCAGCCATCTGTGAAACAGACTCTATGGTGGCATTAGTATACCAACATCCTAATTAAAATTGTTAATTACATTTATTTTGCAAGTCTCTGCCTCCACCTTTTTCTCTGTATTTTTCCCATACCATCACACACCTAACCTTTGAGATTCACATCCTTGTGTTATATAGTAGAATGATTATTAACTCTGAACTCAAAGGACTTCGGCTCAAATCACAACTCTAAAAATCACTTACCTATACATCAATGGGAAAGGCATAACTCTCTCATTGTTTCATATTCTTTATCTGTAAAATGAGGGATAAGAACTGGCTATTTTTAACTTGAGGTATGTGAACATTCAAAAATATTTTGATAAAATCATATTTCAATGAAATTTGTTTTTTTAGTAATCCTATATATTTACATGCATTTAAAAACATTATTCTGAGAAAAACTACACTGTGAAAGAGGTCACTTAAACTATATCTTTTCTGAAGCTGATTCTAGCTCCAGATTTATGAAGCTACTATCCCATCTGATTTAATCATCCTGTCCAGATCCCTGTCATAGCCATCTGTTGTCCTCCAGGAGACTCATCCACTATCCTTACGGACTTCAGCAACTTGCTCAGTCTTTCTCTCTAACCCAAGACATCCCACAATCTTGAGTAACTTCAACATTTATTTTGATGACCTCTGCCTTTTACATTTTTCCACCGCTTCATTTTCCCTATACCTGGTCTTTATCCTTATGATTTTAAAAACAATTTTATTTATTTTATTCTGAACCAAAAAAATAAAATAAGCATTTCCATAACATAGGAGAATGGGAAAAAATGATTTTACATGAAGCTGAAAATCTATTATGGACAACTTGTTATTCTCTTACAATATAAAAATATTCTCTTAAAAAATAAAAAAAATATAATTTTCTCTATCCCCTTTTTTCTTCCCCTTCCCTCTTCCTGGAGATGGTTACCATTAGGCACTCAAAAATGTTCAAGAGACAAGAGACATAGTTTCTAGGTTATTTAATCATTTTATTAATAAGATCAACAGTTTATTAATGAAAGGCAGTCATTTTGCCATTTCTCTTTGACCAAAAATTCCCAATGGAGGTGGGGGGGTCATAGTTTATATGCCTTTTAAAGAGTAGGAACTTCTGAGAGATAAAAATCAACTCAGCTTGGTTATCACAATGAGAGGTATTGGCTACATTAAAATGAAGGTCTTGGCGTACATGACTTAAATCGCTCTAAGTTTTGTCAAAGAGACATCAATTTTTCTATTATCTGTCTTGATAATGGGGATAATCAATAGGAATTCCCAGGCCTATCTCAGCAAACACAATGAGCAGGAATATACCTATTAGCCTAAACTTAGAATTTCTTTTACTATCTGATTAGCTCTTGTTCTGGATAAATTTTCAAGAGATTTCCCACAGTTATTGGTTTCTATATGAGGAAGTAGAAAAGGAGAAAAATCTTGTTCCTAATGCAATAATAAGTTATTGAATGTAACAGAGAAATATTTCTTTTTTATAGCACAATATGTATGTATACATATATATATACATATATGTAAAATCATTCAATACATGCTATATTTATCCATCCTTTCTTTGGATGCAGATAGGGTCTTCTTTCATATGTCTTTTGTAGTTAATTTGGGCATTTATAATAGTCTACAATCATTATTTTCATGACTTTTTGGTCTTTAACCCCTCCTTTTTACTGGCCCATCACTTCAGTTTTAGTTTCACTTCTCTCACAATCTTGATCCTATAAGCAGCCATTTCAATAAATCACTGTCATTTAACTTTGAATTTTTAGCCTTATTTTCTGCCTAACAAATTACAAAACTATATTGACTATTTCTACTATAAATGAATGTTTTATATCTTGACCTGATTCTAATGGCAACATAATAATAATTTCATTAATCTTTATTTGACTACTTATCCCACTCCCTACACTGGCTATTTCAAATTGTCTTCTCTTTCTTCAGAAGAATGCTTTTGAAAGCAAGTAGTAGATGTTCAATAAATGGTCCTGCAAAGTCTTCAACTCTATCCCAACATGAATCTTAACCCAGAAATTATAACAAACATACCTGAAAGACCAAAGATTTAATATTATTTGATGTGATTGGTGATACTGCTAATCATTTTTTTTTTGCTGAGGCAATTGGAGTTAAGTGACTTGCCCAGGGTCACACAGCCAGAAAGTGTTAAGTATCTGAGGCTAGATTTGAGCTCAGGTCCCCCTGACTTCAGGGGTGGTGCTTTATCCACTGTGCCACCTAGCTGCCCCAGTACTCCTAATCTTAAAACAGAAAAGCAGTACAGGGCAAATTCAGTTTAGAGAAAGAGTGGGAAAAAATCAATCTAAGCAAAGTCATCCTAAAAACACTGGATGAAGATGTAATAACAATAAAGAATGAAGGAAAATAGAAAAGATTTGTACTTTTTAAAAATAATAATTTTATAATAATATACAATTATATAATAATATATAATTATAATAATTTATTAATTGTGAGCTACACCATTTTGACTTTTGTCACAGTTTTGAACATTTTTATAGAAGAGGTAGAAATGACACTAAAAAAAAGATGGGAAAAGTAGTTAAAGTCACATGTACAAAGATGAGATCACAGATGAGAATAAAATCTGAAACTTCAATAATAAATGTCTGCCAATTTTGAATATAACTTTTCCTTTTATATAACTTTTTGTGGTGATAATCAACATATCCATGTGTTAGTTGTACCAAACAGTGGAATGGTGTGGAGCTCTGTTGACTAGATCCATAATCACTTAAGAATTTGGTCTAAATTTCTATATAGGAAACATTATATAGAAGATTATGATAATCCTTTAGACCATCAATCTATTGAGTGTTTCTATCAGAATATGTATTTAGGATAGACAATGCAAAGAGAAGTGTTTAGTCCACAATTAAAAAGGAGAAGAGTAGTCTGCATTGTCTATGGGAAACTGGATCTCTTTTAGTAATTCCAGATTTCTTTATGAAACCTGCCTTTTTAATGCTAACATACTACTATTATTTATTGTGTGTTTGGTTGCAAATTGTGGAGTATTACAGTTTCTGAAGAATTAAAACTCATTGTCATGTATTGGAGACACACATAGTGAGTTTGAACAATCTGTAATACATAACAAATGAAGGATTATAAATAACTGGAAGACAGGATGCCAAATTTTTTTTTAAAGAAAAGGATATAATCAACAGTTAGTAGACAATTATCAAGTATTTTCTATGCACCAGACACTGTGCTAAGCACTGGAGACACATAAGAAGAAAAAAGACTCTTGTCCTCAAGAAGTTTATGATCTAAAGGAAGAAGATAATACACAAAAAAGAAGTTGAAAAGGAGGAGTGAACATGTGAGGAGAGAAGGGAGAACAAATTACTAGTGAGAAACTAAGCAGAGCAGCTAACATAAAATGAGATGGGCTGATTTTTTGGCAAAAATAAGGGATAAATGATTGTGCTTTACTGTCAAAAGGATAGTAAATCTCAGGGTTTTAAATATATTTTTTTAAATTTTCACTATTTTAATGTTTTTACCTCTTTCTGTAGTGAATTTTAGGAGGATCTAGGTAGGAGTTACATAGGATGAGCAAGCATGAATAGGCTGTGATCTGCATCTTTAGAGAAAATATTCACATTAGCAAAATCATAAATCCCTTGGACAATTTTTGAAACCTTGAGTTTCATGACTTGGAGACAGTTTGTTAGCCAGCTAAAATGCCTATCAGTGTTCTTTTAATAAGGTAGAAATACCAGAAATGTTACAGAAATTTTATGAAAGACATATCAGTTTTGAAATTTGTAGTTTAATAATAAAATCTGTATAATCAATATACTTTTTTTCTTTTGGGGGAGGCAAGGCAGTTGGTAAGTATTAAATGTCTGAGGCCCAATTTGAACTCAGGTTCTCCTGATTCCAGGATCAGTGCTCTATCCATTGCATCATCTAACTGCCCCCCATGTGTTTTTTTTAAAGGATTTTATAGTAATATCCTTAAATATTATAAATCTGCTTGTTTTTTAAAAAAAGATTACAACATCTAAATCTTAATGAACACTATTTTTGAACTTTAGAAAGTAAAACAAAATCTTAGATATGGATGTAAAATGCTAACCTGTTAATAACTTCCCCAGGGTTTTTTGCCTTCTTACTCTGGTATCTTCAATGATTCCATCAGAATTATAGGTACATTAAAATACCATGACTTATGCTTTCTAAAAGTTCTTCAGGGAGTTTATTTCTTAGTCTGCTTCAGATATTTTTAAAGGTAGGAATGTTCCTTTATATGTGACTTGAATACCAATCAGAAAATAATAATTGGTGACATTTTGGGTTTTTCCAATGACATCCTTTTGTTTCTGCTTCTGATTTGATTTCTTTTTCTCTTTACTCTTTGGAGAATTTCACACTATTCATCTGTTCATTCTTTTGACAAATATTTATTGAGCTCCCAATATGGATAAACCACTGTTATTTAATTTCTGAGAAAAATATTTCAGCAAATCTTTGTAATCTTGAATTTCTACTTTGGATTCTTGGTAAGTCATAAAACCTGCCCCCCCTCAATGTTTCATCAGACATATTAGAGATTATGTGTCTAGTGTATCTTGGTGATAAGTACTGAGATATGAATTTATTTTCTAAGTTGATATCTGAGCAAGTAATAGCTCTTCCTTCCTACATTAGGAATATTTTGGGTAATATTATGTTATACATTATTTCTCTTCCATCAATATTTTGAGTGTTTACTACAGGTATATGATTTTCTTACAAAATAATGACATTTTTGGAATCAAGTTCCTGGTTTGCTTAAGAATTGAAGATTTGACATTTCTGAGGAATATTTGTAAAACTTCCTGATGGGATAGGACACTTTATACTTCTGAAACAAGTTGATATAATTTATTAAAAATTTAAAAATCATAAATAGTAAATTTTAGTGTTTTTTCCTTGTATAATAGCTAGATTCTAAAATTTGCCTTATGGGGACATATGATTGAAGTTGAGAAGGAGATTGGTGGTTCTACAGTTTTGGGCCTGGAGCCAGGAACACCTGAATTCAAATCCATCCTCAAGCACTGTGTGATATCAAGCAAATCACTTCTATTTCCCTTAATACAGTGGAGAAAGAAATAACAAATTCATTCCAGTATATTTGCCAAGAAAACTCCATAGACACTATGATCAATGGGGTCACAGAGTCAGACATAACAATGATTGAACAACCGTTAAAATTGTAATTATTATTACAGCTGATAAATGAATTGTATATTGTTAAAAAAAAAAACACAAATATCAGGGCTAGAGCCAATATTGTGGAGAAAAGACAGTGACTCACCTGAGCTCTCCCCCAAACCCCTTTGATTCCATAAAACAATTCCTGAAGTGGTAGAACCTACAAAATAATGGAATGAAATAAAATTTCAGCCAAAGACAATTTAGAAGGCTGTTAGGAAAGATCTGTCACACCTGAGCACAGTCCACAGTTAGCCATACCAGTACAGATCAGCTCATTCTAGTAAATCGGGAACAGGTACTGAAGGTACCTGTAGGTACCGGTAGGAGGTACTGAATTAGGAGCAGCAGTGGCTGCTTCTAGAGATTTCAGCCCATAGATGGTAAGGGGTTGAATAACTGATCAGCTGGCAATTAGAAGGTCTCTGCTGGCATTGGGGCAGGGCTCTGTTACTTTGCCCATATTCAGGTCTGGGTCACAATCATGTGTCCCAGAACAAAGAGCATTGGAACACAAAAGTTTACAGCTGCAGTGTAGCAGGAACCTTCTCACAGTTCCAGGGCAGGGGAGAATGCTTGTGGTCATCATAGATCAGAGCACAGATCAGAAGAGTAGTAAACACTCCTTTCCTTACAATCATACTACCTTTGAAGAACTAAAAGCTTACAGGTCCCTAGAAGTATCTCTGAAAATAGTTGCATAAAAGCCATGAAGTTTAGGACAGTGCACCTTCCACACTTGGAGCAGAGTTGCACTTTAAGAAAGAGTCAAAATTCAAAAGACAGAAAAAATAAGGGAACAACAACAAAAAAATTCTGACTATATAAAGCTATATGGTAAAAAGGAAAAGAAACATACACTTAGAAGACAACATTTTGGTAAAGAAGATACAAAAATACTGAAGAAAATAACACTAAAAAACAGAATACTACAATTTGTAAAAGAGGTACAAAAGGTTAATGAGGAGAAGAATGTATCGAAAAGCAGAACTGACCAGATTAAGAAAAGGTACAAAAATTCAGTGAAGAAAAAAAAGTAGAATTGACCAAATGGAAAAGGAATTACTAAAGCTTACTGAAGAAAATAATTCCTTAAAATGAGAATTGAGAAAATATAAAATTATTTCTAGGGAATATAGGAAATCAAGAAACAATTTTAAAAAATCAAAAGAATGACAACATAGAAGATAATCTGAAATATTTCATTGGAAAAACAATTGACCTGGAAAATAGCTCCAGAAGAGATAATTTGAAAATTCTTGGATTACTTGAATGTCATGATAAAAACGCTTAGAGATCATATTTCAAAAAAAATTTCAAGGAAAACTTCTCTGATATTCTATAACAAAGGGTAAAATAGAAACAGAAATAATCCACCAATCACTTACTAAAAGAGAGCCCCAAATGAAAGTTCCCAAGAATATTTTAGCCAAATTTCAGAGCTCCAAGGTCAAAGAGAGAACACTGCAAATATCCATAAAGAAACAATTCAAGTATTGTGGATGATTACAGGATTATTATTATTATTATCATCATCATCAGGATTCCACAAGATTTGTAACTTTTATTGTAAAGAATTGGAGGTTTTAAAACATGATATTCCAGAGGGCAAAGGAGCCAGATTACAACCAAGAATCACCTATCCAGCAAAATTAATTATAGTGCTTTAGGACAAAAGTAAAAAAAAATCAATGAAATAGAGTACTTTCAAGCATTCTTGATGAAAATATCATAGCTGAATAGAAAATTTGACTTTCAAATACAAGACTCAATAGGAGCACAAAAGATAAACAAAAAAGGGAAATCATAAGAGACTTAATAAGGTTAATTCCTATATGGCAAGATGATATTTAAAACTCATAAAAACTTTTTCATTATTAGAGTAGTAAGAAGTACATATAGACAGAAGTCATACATAATATGAGTTGAATATAAAGGGATATCTAAAAAAATAAAATTAAGGAGTGAGAAAGAAGAATGTACTGAGAGAAAGAGAAAGAGAGAGGTAGAATAGGATAAATTTTCATGCAATAAAGATGCAAAGAAAAGCTTTTATAGGAAAGGGGATGAGCAAAGCTTATTCTTAAAAGAATTGGCTCACAGGGAATAACATTCACTTAATTGTACATATAAACCTATCTTACCCTACAAAAAAGTAGGCAGGGAAGGAAATAAGAGAAAGGGGAGATTGATAGAAGGAGGGGAAGATTGGGGGATGTGGTAGTCAGAAGCAAAACACTTTTGAGGAAGGCCAGGTATAAGGAAGAAAGAAAATAGAGTAAATAGGAGGATGGAAGAGGATGGAGTGAAGCACATTTAGCAATAGTAACAGAAAAAAATTCTTGGATAAAGGTTTCATTTCTCAAATATATAGAGAATTGAATTAAATTTATATAAATAGGAACCATTCTCCAACTGTTAAATAATCAAGAGATATGAACAGTTTTTGAATAAAGTAATCAAAGTTATCTATAGCAATATGAGAAACTGCTGTAAAATGCTATTGTGAGTTCACAGTAAGGACCTGAGGCTTGGGGCATAATTCTTCAAACTTTGAGACTAGAACTTTGTCACACCAATAGCTGGTAAAAATTAAAAAAAAGATAAGCAAACAAGAAAAAAGAGCAAGCAAAGGAAGAGCAAGCAGAGTTCATCCACAGAAAAAAAATAATAGAGCTAAAAGATCAGTCCTTTTTTCAATGAGAGATGTCAGATGGTATCAAGAAAATTTCTTAGAAGAACTTAAAAAGGACTTTAAAAATCAAATAAGAAAGATTAAGGATAAATTAGAAAAAATAAAGAGCAATGCAAGAAAATTATGAAAAGAAAGTCAATCAATATGACATAGAGAACCAAAAATGTTAGGAAGAAAATAATCCGTTGAAAACTAGAATTATATAAAGGGAATCTAATGATGTTCTAAGGCACAAAGAAATAATAAAACAGAATCAAAAGAATAAAAAATATAAAACAATGTGAAGCACATAAACAACTTATCTGAAGAATAGATCAGGGAAAAATAGGAGTAATTAGATTGCCTGAAAATTATGATAAGAAAGAATCTTGATATATTACTAGAAATTACTAAGAAAAATTGCTTGGAAGTTATAGAAAAAGAAGGCAAAGTAGAAATAAAAAAAATCCATCAATTGCCACCTGAAAGAGATCTTAGGAAGAAAACTTGTAGAAATATTGTATCCAGGTTTTAAAATCCCAGCTTAAGGAAAAAATGTTGGAAGTAATGAGAAAATAATAATAGCATGGGATATTATATTTCATAGAGCAAAAGAACTAGGATTATGTCCAAGTGTAATACCCAGCAAAAATAATTATGAGCTTGAATGAAAAAAAAGAACATTTAACCAAATGAATGTCTTTTGGACAAAAACAGCAAGAACTTAAAAGAAAAATTTACACATAACATCCAGGAGAAATACAAACATTAAGGACCAATTATAAGGGACTCAATAAGGTCAAAGCATTTACTTCTTATATATGAAAATATGATCAGTTTTTTTTTAATGAATGTCAATTTTATTTGGGCAGTTTGAAAAAAAAGTCTTGGACTGAGTTGAGTATAATGGGGTGATTCTTGTATACAGACAGATATACATATATATGAAGTATCACAACATATACATATATTATATATGCATATATATTTATATGATATGCACATATACACAGTATAGGGAGAGATTAAAATGGAGCAAGTATCTTATGCAAATGAGGCAAAAAGGAAAAAAATGATACAAAAGAACCTGGGGGGAGTTAGTACAAAACCTTACTCTCAGTTGGAATGAGTTAAGGAGGGAACAACATATATATCTAGAAGGGTATAAAAATCCTCTCAATTCAGAAAGAAATAAGATGGCAAGGGAATAGCATAGGAATAAGGGTTAAGAAAGGAATTTTTAGAGGGGTGGATAGATTAAGGAATAGGAGGGGAAGGAAGAAAGTAGAAATAAAACACAGATGAGAGGAGGAATAGTAAATAGGGTGAGAAAGAAAAGAAAATAGGAAGTAGGAAAATACACAACAAGTAATTACAGCTTAGAATGTGAATGGGGTGAATTTACTCACAAATGGAAACTGGTGACAGATTTGAATTCAACAATGTATGGCTTTCAGAAAATGCTGTAAAAATGAGAGATACATACAAATGTAAAATAAAGATAAGGAGTAGAATTTATTTTATAAAAAGCAGGGATAGATATCATTTCAGACAAAGTTAAAGCTAAAATAGATTTAATCAAAAGAGGAAAAATAGGAAAACTATACTATATAGCCATATTATTCAATATTGTTTTAGATAATTAAAAATAAAACTAGATAGTATAAAATATCTGAAAATATACCTGCTAAAACAGACACAGGAGCTTTACAAATATAAACACTAAACACTTTTTATGCAAATAAAATTAGAGCTAAATATTTGAATATATATATGTATATATATGCATATATATATATTTTGCTGAGGCAATTGGGGTTAAGTGACTTACCCAGGGTCACACAGCTAGGGAATGTTAAGTGTTTGAGACCACATTTGAACTCAGGTCCTCCTGACTTCAAGGCTGGTGCTCTATCCACTGTGCCACCTAGCTGCCCTTGAAGTAATATTTATTGTTGATGAGTATGTAAACCCAATATAGTAAAAAATGACAATTTTACTTATCTATTTATTTAATGCCACCCAATTAAATTATTTAAAAAAATCTTCCTTAGTAAGGAAAAAATAATAGTAAAGTTCATTTAGAAGAACAAAAGGCCAGAAACTTCAAAGAAACCAGGGGGAAAAAGATGTGAAGGAAGCAGATTCAGAAGTATTTTAAATCATATAAGGTAATAAGAACACTATTGAAGTATAAAATGGATAATTTTGATTATTTTAAATTAAACTTCTTATATAAATAAAAGCTACCTATTCAAAGATAGAAGGAATGTAGAAACATGGGAAACTTTCATAGTCTCTTAAATAGAAAATGATTGGGTTCAAATATTTCTGTGGTCTAGGAAATCAGCTGGTTGATTTAGAAAAACATGGAAAGACTTGGAATTATGAAAGAAGATGCCATCCATCTCCAGAGAAATAAATGACAAGTGGAATTAAGCATAGTATAGTCTTACATATATGTGTATGAGTATATATGTCTATACATATGTTTATAGATATGTGTATGTGTGTATGCATATAAATATGACTATATATCTACTTCTTTATATGTCTGTCTATCTATGTATCTATCTACATATAAAACATCTAACTACATCTAATTGTAGCCCTTTCTTGGTGGGGAAAGGGTGTGTGTGTGGGAAGTTTAAAAATACACAGCAGAGAACAAAAGAAAACCTACAAGCAAGCAAAGCTGGACAGCTTTGTTTTTAAAACTTTGAAGTAAACAAAGGTTTTCTTGAAATGGAAATTTCTTTATATTGAATCCTTTCTTATGTTATGCTGTATACATGACAATTTTTTCTTTTCTTATTTTGTACTTACATTTAAAATAAATTAAAAAATTGAAAAAACGCAACAGAAATTTACAAGGCCAAGTGAATAAGTAGTCTCTCTTGGTACTCCTGTTACATTTGCTACTACTCAGAAATTTACTATATGGTTTCCTTAAAGCATAATGTAACCCCATTGAACTGTCTTTTTGTGTTAGTAATTCCATCAGTTGTATTTTCTACGTAAGAAAATAATTTTGATTTGAGAGCATCTGCAAAACTCTGAAAGAATTTCCCCTCTTCTATGACATATTTCCTTTCAGTTGAACAAATGATGTCCCTGCATTCTGAGGCACTGTCAGAAAATGAACCTGTTAGTTTTTGTTGGCATCAATCCTAGTAGATTTCTTTAGTTACTAAATCTGTCAACAGCACAGTATGCTTGCACTTTAGAATTTTTAAATATATATACATATACATTTAAAAAGTTATTTTCCATCACTTTAAAAATACCTTGGTTATCACAGAACCATGATGCTCATTTTGTTGCCTGTTACATTTTTTTCTAAAGAAAGAATGAACTGAAAAACATGCTAGGATGCACGATTTTGTTGTATAATCTTGCTGCTGACTCATTTTGCTTCTCAATAACTGGGCAGTTCCCTTCCATAACTTTTATCACAACTGTCATGTGGCCTATCACTGTTATTCCTTCACATTGTGTTGTGCTCTGGAATGCTTTGAATGTCCCTTTATCTGGGTTGTGTTTTATTTTGGAATTAATGTACATCCCATTAGTTGAATTGGCTAAATGAGTATGATGTATCTGACTAATGTTAATTTTTTCTGTTCTAAATATATGTCTAGGTTGCTTGCATTCCCTTTCATTTTCTTTTTCTCTCATTCTATTACACTTACCCTCTCTTGCTCTCTTTTGTTTTCTCCCTATTTCCTCATTGTCTTTCCTTTACTGAATGGTTTCCATACTAAATTTTAGTTCTTTGTCCCTTACAACTTCTACCATCCCCCAACAAATGCCACATGGTGAATCTTGAGGCAAACCTTGAACTTTTTTGAGTTTCAGCTCACTCACATTTCACATAAAGGGCTAGACCAAATAGTTTGCAAGATGTCTTCCATCTCTGATGAGCTTTATTCTGTGTTTATGGGAGATGAAATGAGTCAACAGAGCATTTACTTTGAATTGTTTTCCTTGTATTAGATGATGAGAGATCTGCTATGATGTGGGATGTTCATTCCATTGGTGATTAGTAGCATATATATATATATACACAAATATATATGTTTGTATATATGTATATGTATATATATATATATATATGTATATATATATACATAATTTAGGAGATCATTGGCTGGAATTAAGTTATTTTGGAAGGTGAATAACAGTGCTGAGAACATAGCTGGTTCTTTTATGTTGACTTGATATACCTATTGTCTAAATCTATGGCCATTGAACAGAGGAAGGTCAACTAGTTGGTAAGCAAGTGCTTTGGTACCTGTTATTCCTTTCCTGACTTGGTTGATATTGCATTTAATTTCTTTTCTGTTTGACTTGCAATACCATTCCCACTCCTGTATAGTTGAATACTTCAACCTCCCCTCTTCTAACATTTCCAGCTTGCTCTATCCTTTTGGTTCCTAAGTAAGGTTTTAAAACTAAAGAGGGCATTATCTTCTTCAAGTGTTTTGTTTTTTTAGCTGTGGGAGAATTGACTGTAATCCATGTTTCTGCATAAGTATTTTAGCTATACAGAGATAATCTCTGTTCTGCAAATGTTCTTTCAAGAAACACAGAAAATGAAAGCAACTCGGGGTATGCAGGGATGGTCAAATCACTAGTGCAATAGTAATTTATGGCATAGGTAACTGTAGCTCTACTAAATATTTGTGGTGGGGCAAGTTGTCTTAGCTGGGCTACATTTTCAAATTACTTTCAACATGTTTCTGAACCTTTTCTCTCTTTCTTCAATTTCATGAAAAATGAGTGCTAATTAGAGTTTTTGAATAATGAGTGTGATGTATGTGGATACCATTCCATGCTAATAATCTTCCATGTGCTAAGTTTTTTCCTGAAAAGATCTGTATTTATTATGATTCTTTAGTTTAGCTGAAAGATGTATTGACCATGTCCTTAAAGTTTAGTTTTTGTGAAAAGTTTTTGCTCCTAGAGGACAAGGATTGTGGTTTTACTTTTCTTCATATGCACAGAGATTATCAGAGTATTTGGAACATAATAAGGAGCCAAAAAGTTCTTGTTTGTCTGACTGACCTTAGAGTGAGCCAGACAGTGTCCTATAGGGATTTCGTAATTTTTGTCACATCCTTGTTCCAAAGCTAGTAAATAGTGGATACTGCCTGCCACTTTGACATATATTTATAAATACATGACCAACAATAATGAAACAAAACAAGAGGAACTGCCATAAATCCTCTGGCAACAGTATACTGACACCCAATTGCTTTCCTGTCAATTTTATGGAGATTGAAAAGTGTGAAAGATACCTGCCATTGTAGTGGAATGGAACACAGAAGTATGAATAAATAAAATTCACTCATTCATGTCCTACATTTTTCTTTTTCTTTTTTTTTTTGCCAAGTCCATCTATCACTTTTACTCACTTTTCAGTTCTACTCTTGCCTCATTTTTGTCTGACATTGTCTTGTTTCTTTAAAAATGTAACAGTACCAACTCTTACCAACTATTTTTTTAACTATGGGAAAGGAAAGACTTTGTCACTACAGATAGCAACTGAAAGAATACAGATTTCCTCTTTGTTTACAAGGCTTGTGGCATTGTAGTATTAATCATTTTAGGAATCATATTGCTCTCATTTGGTGTCCAATAAACAAAAAGTCTTACTGAAGAAGAAAAAGTAAGAACACAAAATAGAGAATTAGGTACTCAGAATATAGATGCTACAATGGAAATTACACTTGAACCAGTGCAGGGATCAGAATTAGGCAGTCTAGGTGTAAAATTTCTCCATCCTATTTTCTATCCCTACCAGAATAGGTAGTTTACTTTTCTAATAAAGTGAGAACCATCCAGGTTCAGGTTTCTGAGGGAAGTTGTGAACTATAATCAATTTGGAAAACTGATTGACCTAGAATAAGGAAATTAATTGTTTTGGATGATTTAAATTGACAAGCACTGATTGTGAGTACCCACCAGTCAAAACCAAAACAATTTCAAAAATGGATTGGGATTATTATTAACAGACATAAAAGTTTCAGTTATGTAAACATTCAGAACTTGAAACATAGGAAATTCTATGTTGCAGTGGTAAAAATTTGCAATGTCAGTTTTCTATACATCTACAAATCTGGAGATAGACTAAATAGACTATTAGATTTTGAAGCTTTACAGTAAAGAGATGATTTTTTGAAAAGTTTAAACTGGGAGCATGTAGGTATTAGAGTAGATAGACCATTGGCCCTAGGATCAGGAGAACCTGAGTTCAATTGCGATCTCACATACTAGCTGTGTGACTCTGGTGAATTAACTTAACCACGACTGTCTCCAAAAAAAGGTCTAGACTTGGTATCTAGTTTGGCAACTGTCAGAGTAGCAATGAAACTCTAGGCAAGTGATTTTTACCATTCTGAATCTCACTTTTTTCATCTCTTAAATTTGGGTAGACTATCTGATTCTTCTCATTCTATGAGACTCCTCCATTTTCTCCTCAATATATTCTACAACAGTATCTGTCAAATATGCTTGATTTTTCTTGTTCTTTTGACTTTAAATAAATACCAAAAAGGGTGTGAAAATTCTCTTTTGGTTTTTACTTGCTCTTAGTTTATGACAAACCAATCTTATTTTCTAGTCATAAATTTCTCTAATGACATTTCTATGGAACAGTTTTTAGACTGCTAATATTCACCATGTACTAGAATGGTGCTCATTCTACTTTGGGTGATCTTTAACCTTAATTCTTCTGAGATAGTGCTATTTCATTATTGGAGTGATATAACATTGAAAGAATATTATTAAAGAGATGAACTTCTGAATAAGGGAGAAACTTGGAGATCATTGAAAGAACTGCATAATTTCCCTAAAATAATTCATATCTCTTCCTCATTCAATTCTGGACCCAAATTATTGTTCAGATGCAACATTTTTCTAATACATATACCCATCCACCCACATACCCACACATGCATTATACTAATGGTCCTATTTTAGCGATTGTTTATTTATTATAGTCCTAGGTATTTGATATTCTTTTTTTTTTTTTTTTGCTGAGGCAATTGGGGTTAAGTGACTTGCCCAGGGTCACACAGCTAGGAAGTATTAAGTGTTTGAGACCAGATTTGAACTCAGGTCCTCCTGACTTCAGGATATTCTTTTTCAAATACATTCTGAACTCAATCAAACATTTTTATGTATAAAATTAGATGGTTATATAAGAAAATATAAACTTCTGTTTTTAATTTTTGTATATGTATGCACATATCTATTTTAAATTCAACAAGGTAATAAAAATTGGTATTTTTATTTGTGTTTTGTTAAAAATGATTGGTACTTCTTTGGCTTGTACATTTATCAAAAGCAGTCATCCTGAAACAAATTAACATAGCCTAGCAAACCAATTGGTATTCTTTAATTCCTTGGTTTTTCTGTTGTGTTTAGTTAGAATAAACTTTTTTCATTGATTATGTATTTCATTTATAATGCTTTGCTATGTTCTCATTGATACTAGGAGTATGGTTTCATCTACAAAAGGAGTATTTGAAGGACCTTACCATTTATAGGAAATCTCTTTTTGAGTAAGACTCTGAACTGCCTCTGTAATCAAAGATATGCTGGAGTCAGCTCTAACCAGCTTACAGAGACATTGTTAAAGTTTTGAAGATTTCTAGAAATCAACACGATTTATTTTAGTAATGTATATTCAAGTCAAAAGTATATGTGAGGGCAACAAGGTGGCACAATGGATATAGCACCAGCCCTGAAATCAGGAGACCTGAGTTCAAATGTGACCTCAGGCATGTAACACTTCCTAGTTGTGTGACCCTGGGCAATTCGCTTAACCCCAAATGCCTCAGGAAAAAAAAAGTATATGTGCATATATTTCCTCTTCCCCCTTCCTTTTTCCTCCCCCACCCCATGCTCAATTGAACATTTACACAGTACATAATTCTTTGCTTTATAAATATTGATTGAGCTCAGCAGAAGTGTAATGGAAATATCAAGGAATAAAATCATCACTAGACTGGAGGCTAATAATAATAATAATAATAATAATAAACATTTACACAGTGTTTTAAGATTTGAAAAATGATTTTTGTTCATTTTCTCATTTGAACCTCACAAAACCTTGATCAATAATGGTAGAACATTCTAATGCTACACATTAATTTCCCCCGACTTGACCGACTACCAGAGGTTGGAGAAAGTTCTTTTGTTAACTCTTCTAAACACTTTAGTATAATTTTGATATACAGGTGGGCATTATCTTGTTAAAATATTCTTTGAGGCAGCATTTTGCTGTACCAAATCAAATGCCTTTTTATAGTCAGAAAATAATAAGCAATGTAGGATATCTGTACGATTGAGTCAGTTATGGGCTTGTAATGTTGTGATCTATTGAAGAATTAAAACTTGTAAACCTTATCTGTTTTCTTCTTAAGACCTCATTAAGTTTGTCTTTAGCATATGTATATTATTTTCATAATTTTTATATAGAGATGGCAAAGTAAGCACATAGATTAGTAGTTAATATATTTTGTTGATCATATTTTTATGTGATTATAATAGGGTTTGAGATTTTTTAAATAAAGATTTTGATGTTTCACTTCTTTTAGATGCTTTAAAAGTTAGACATCTAATTAGGTACCTTCAGAATTTTATATTTTTCATCATGAAGCATCTCTTTATAATTGGTGTACTCCAGATCCTTTTTTCCATCTTTGTTTTCATTAGTGAGATTTTGATTTCTTCATTTGGCATCAAGAATTCTGATATTTGATGTCAAAAAGGGTGGTTCATGTAGAAGTTTATTTTTTATTTAAATAATAAGTTTTTGTAAGTCTTTCCTACAGTTATTCATTACCTTTCTTAAATGCTCTTGGGATGATTTTGCTTCCTTATATCTCTTGTCACATTTTCTATAAAATGCTCTATAAAATCTCCTCTTCCCTCATTACAGCTTATTACTCTTTTATGAAATAATGCTTGTAATTTTTCATTGTCCTCTTCTGTAAGATCTTCCCAATCAGTTTAACTTTTAAATGGGAACTCACTTAGATCACTTCATCTTTCTACTTAATAAGGAGATTAAACATTTGATAATTGAAGTTGTTTCTAGGTTCTTTTGTCCTCTTTACCAGTTCACACTATTTCTTAGGAAGTGGTAGTAATCTTTATTAATGTTGGTTCTTTTATTCACTTTCCATTTTTATCAACAGTTTAAGTAGGACATATTAGAATTGTTTCCACTGAATGTCATTTCTTAACATTTTAATTTTTTCTTATAGTTTGATATTCTCTCTTAAATTAGTGGCCTGATAACTTTCATAGAAGTTATAGAAAATAGCAAGAAAGAAGGACAAGGATTGCCAGGACCTTAATCTATATTAACATTTCACTGAATACTGCATTAAGAAAAGTGAGCTTTTTAAGCTTGGTGTTAATAATTGAGGTTTTGTCAGAACATGGAATCATTCTTTCTTCTGAAATGTACACATGATGCCTGGAAACCCTCACCTTTTTGATCATTTCAATGAAAAATTCTAGTTAGTCCAGTTATAGGTAATGGGATAGTTGCTTGCTGTATTAAGACTGAGATTTCCTCAGAAATGTTAATTATAACATCAGTGGTCTGTTCATCAGGATAGTACATCTGGAAGATAAATAAATGCATGATCAGAGTAGATTGTTGTATAGTTGGAAAAATGACCATGAAATAACTCTCATAATGAGATCTTTTAAAAGGGTAAGCAGTTTACAGCTATAAATACTTGGGTATCAAGGAGGCAATTAGTTAAATACATTTAAATGCATTTATGCATTTCTAAGAATGACATCATACTAATATGTCATTTTTCCTTACTAGTACATAATTTTCTAATTTAAGAGAAAGAAAGAGAGATGGAGAGAGAACAAGTCAGAATCCAACTGCAATGTCACAGTGTATAATTATTGGACAGCCAGCAGCAATTTTTAAAGTCAAGTTCACACTATATTTGAGACTAGTGTCATACACTGCTAGTTTTGCATTACTTTGTGAAAGCCATTTATATATTATACATTTAAAAATAACAGTGACAATATGCCACTAATAAATGAATCTTAGAATTTTGTTTTCAAAAGTAATGCAGCCACAAATAGGTATGGTGAGGGAAAAAAGCTTTTCTTTTTAGATTGATATTCTTTTTATTGGTGACAAGCTACTTACTCATTCTTGCCCAATTTGAATTTTTATTAAAGGCTGAAGTTTAGGCACTGGTTTCCATTCATCAAGAGAAGTTCAGAGTTTAATTCTCTACCAAGTTTCCATTGTTTGAACTTTCCCCATGAGTTGTCCTAATTTCTCATTTTTCTCATCTCATGTCTCTTATAGTACTGTATACCTAGCTATATTTGACTTAGTCTTTCTGGGATCTGATTTCTTAATACTCACAAAGAGCTAAGGTTACATATATAACTGCCAGTAATCACGAAATTCTATTTCCCTTTCACTTTGAAGAAGTGAAGAGATACATCATTTTGTTCACTTATCTTTTTGTTTCTAAGAGAGATTATACATTGTAATTTAATGAGGTAGTAATGAGCCTTGTGAATAGGAACTTGAGTGAGAGTTGGGTTCAGGTTAAGTATAGAATAGGTAAGAGACATGACACAGATAGGACAAGTTTTCTATAAGAATTGATGTTAGTTATATATCTTTATCTCTATCTATCTATCTATCTATCTATCTATCTATCTATCTATCTATCTATCTATCTTTCTATCTATCTGTCAGTTACTTCTATAGGGGTGAAGACAGGATCAACAGACAAAAGAGGTTCTATAACTTCTGTTGTATGTCTTACTATTTTTCTGAGAATATGTAGAGAGGGTTCTGGTAATGATTGTATTACATAACCTTTGGGAACACTTATGTGCTTCTAGGGTAAGCCATTATTAGCTATAGATTTTTAGGCTAGATGGGAGTTTATAGCAAATTTATAACTTTATATCTGATATTGATTATGTCTTTTCTCAAAGGGCCTTAAAACAAATACAACAACAAAGGGCCCAAAAACAAAGGGACTTAAAAGGATCGGGGCTTTTTAACATAGGTCATGTTTCCTGATTGTGGGGAGTGTGGGTTTATTTTTGACTCCTATATTGACCTGTCTTCTACTGCTGTATTACTTTTCTGTCAGTTGTCTCTAAATTCAGCCTATACTTAGGTTTTTGAATTCAACTAGGCAAATTGACATGAATTCTAACATTGCTCCTCAGTGACACTTTTTAAAAAATGATGTGAGATTTCCACTAAGAATAAATATGCAATTAAGTGCTTCTCTTTTTATGTGAAAATAATATTTTCACAAGATACTTAAAGCATATTGAATAAGTGGTTCAAGTGATAGCCATTATAGGCAATTCAGTTCAAAAATCAATTACCGGATCCCTAGTATGCAAAGCATTAATCTGGATGTTATAGAAAATACAGGAATTTGTTTGGAAAGGAAAAAGGAAAAGATGGATTTTCTACCACATTCCTTCAGTGGGAAGGAACCGAGAAAGGAAACCATAAACCAACATTTCCAATGAAAATTGATGCAAAAATATTTATAACAGCTTTTTTGTGTGATGACAAATAATTGGAAACTGGAAGAATAAGAAATGGAGAAGGGAATGATTTTGGAGAAATTTGGGATGGCACATATGAACTGATACAGAGTGAAGTGGACAGAACCAGGAGAACGATATACACAAAAGCAATATTGCAAAGACTTTAAGAACACTGATAAACACTAAGTCCAAATGAGATTCCAGAGGATCCATGATAAAATGTGCTTCCTACCTCTTGATAGAAAAAATGATGGACTTAAGAGAGAAGACTGAAACATTATTTTTTATATAGCCAATACGGGAGTTGGCTTTGCTTTATTATATATTTTATGAGAGATTAAGATTCTTATTCAATTAAACGGGGTGTTTTATATTTTTATTAATATTTATTATTTCATTTATATTGTCAGTTATTCACATATAATTAGCAAAATAGTTCCTAATATTTCCTTTTATTTTTTGTTATTGGTCATGAATTCACTTTAAAAAATTTTGATGCTGGTAATTTGTTTTTCTTTTTCTTTTATAATCAAGGTAGTTAGTAATTTATGTATTTTATTTTTTAAAGATCAATTTCTAGTTTTATTTATTGATTCTTTGGTGTTTTATAATTTCAATTTAGTTAAACTGTTTTAAACATTTTTAAATGATTTTTATTTTTGTGCTTAATTGAGATTTCAATTTTGTTGGTTTTTTAGTTTTTTAAGTTGTGTTCCCAATTTCTCTTCTTTTTTCTTTTTTAAAAATTTTTCCTTTGCATTTTGGTTCTATGAGATTTGGACAGTATTCTTTTATGATTTTAAAAATATGATTTCTAGGCTCACTTTTTCATTATGGTTTTTAATTGTTTAATGATTTTCAAATTCTTTTTTTTTCTTTTTTTGCTGTCAATTGGGGTTAAGTGACTTACCCAGGGTCACACAGCTAGGAAGTGTTAAGTGTCTGAGACCAGATTTGAACTCAGGTCCTTCTGACTTCAGGTCTAGTGCTCTATTCACTGCACCACCTAACTGCCCATTTTTGACTTATTTTCAAGGAAAACTTTGAGTGTGTGACCTTACATTTCTTCTTCTCTACCCTTTTGATTCTGATTTGGTATTTTCATCCACTATGATTTTTTCAAGCAATCCTTTCTCTTATTCTGTAAACAATGCATGTATGTATAGGAAAAGTAGATATAAACTGTATGAAGAGACTTCTATATTAGCATTCATACTGAGAGAGAGAGAGAGAGAGAAAGAGAGAGAGAGAGAGAGAGAGAGAGAGAGAGAGAGAGAGAGAGAGAAGATGAGTAAGCTTACTCCCTTTTTCAGGGGATTTGAATTTGTTTTTATTTTTGAGGAACAAAGTACCTACTGTGTGTCACATGCTGTGCTAATTGCCTTACAAATATATTTTAATTTAATCATTTCCTCCTATTATTTGCTCAGAATAAATATTTTGTGACATGTATCCAACATACACCTGATTCAAACTTCACATGAGATGTTTATTGTATGCACATCAAACATTCCCATGATTTTCTGTCTTGGACTCCTCCATTTATCTTTTTTATTCCTCTGGTGCACAAAACTTAAGAGTTCTCTCAGTACTTCAGGAAGCCTCTCCTTTTAATTCTTTGCTCAGCATATGTCTGATTAGCTTTCTTTCTGAAAATGCTCTTTGAAGTTGTAGTGCTTTGAAAGAAAGGTTAACTGCTCAATTTCTTATTCTTTTCTTTTCACATTGGAAGCCAAAACTAAGACATATAAGCTTAGCATGATAGATTATTAAGCAAGGAAAACAATAGTTCCAAAGAAAAGTAGGGAGAATGAAAAGTATGGTTGAAAAAACTGTGACCCAACAAGTAAGGGCCTAGAATTCTAGCTCTATTTTGCCAATTCCAAATTGTGTAACCTAAAACACATTATTTTTCTAACTTTTCCTTACTGTGTAAAAAGAAAGTGCTCAATAGGGATAAAATGTAAAGTGCTGCTATTAGGTTTAAGATACAAATTGTACCTCTAAGGATTGGATCTATATGACTTGACATATATTTCTATGAAAAGGACTTCAGAATCTTAATAGACTGCTCACTCAATATATGCCTACAGTATTATGTGGTCACCATTGATAGCTAGGTGGTACAATGCACAGTGTATTAGACTTAGACTGAAGGACAACTGTTTAAATTATGCCTCAGATATTTATTAATTGCATGACCCTGAGCCAGTCACTTAACCTCCCTAAGTTTCTTCATCTGTAAATGGGGATAATAATTGTACCTCCCTCACATGGTTGTTATGTGGATCAAATGAGAATACATGTATGCTCCTTGGCAAAAGAAATCATATAAGTATTATTTTTATGTTTTTAATAAAGCTAATATGATTTTAGACTTTGCAATTTACTAAAATCTTTATATGATAAAAATGATAATCCTGCTTTACATTTCTGATTAGACTATATCAAAATACTGTGCTCAGTTTAGGGCATTGTTTTTTAAGATAAACATAAGCAAAGTGGAGGAGGGTCAATAGGAGAAGGAGATGATTTAAGACAGTGTCATATTAAATTTGGACTCCTTAGCTAGAATAAGAGATAATTTAGGAAGAACATAGCAGTTGTTTTTAAATATGTGGAGGTTAGTCTGTGCAAGATTAATTAGATTCATTCTAATTGACCATAGAGACAGAACTAGGAACAATAGGTGAAAATTTTTTCTAGAAGGTCAATGAATGAAAAGCTTGAAATCTTAATTAGTAATGAATCCAGATCTAAAATATTTTCAAGATCATAGATTTAGACTAGGAAGGAACCTCAGAATTAATTTAATCCAAATCTCTCTCTTGCTCACTCTGCCTCTCACCTTATTGGTGAGGAAACTGAGATTGATTTGCTCAAGATCATATAGGTATTAATGCTGGGTATCTAGGCTCAGGTTTTTTTGATTCCAAATGTAGCACTTTCTCCAGAGCAACATAGATTTATAAATACTCTCAGTTTCTTCCATTTTTGATAATGTGGTGGGCATGATAGTGCATCAACCCATTAATTGGAGGAGTGTTAAGAATTGTTACCAGTTTCCCACTTTCCTTGGAAACATAATTTCATGACAAAGAAGCAGAGTGAGTAGGCCTTAAAGGGAGGGAGACCTGAGTTCAAGTCTGATCTCTGACACATATGAGCTATGTGATCCTAGGCAAGTTACTTTATCTCTAGACCAGTGATCTGGTTACCCCCAGCTAGTGGTTTAGGCCAGAATCATAGACTGCATACAACTCATAATATTCCTGAGTGTGGCCAGAATCAGATTTAAATTTAATTGGTAAATATTTAATAAAATAAAATACACTAAAAAGTAGATACTTTTACATTTTAAAACTAAGTCAATACATGGCCCACAATCATCTCTGTAGAGATTAGTGGTTCCTATTTCTATTTGAGTTTTTTTTTTTTTATTTTTTGGCTTTTTGCTGAGGCAGTTGAGGTTAAGTGACTTGTCCAAGGTCACACAGCTAGGGAATGTTAAGTGTCTGAGATCAGATTTGAATTCAGGTCCTCCTGACTTCCAGGCTGGTGCTCTATACACTGTGCCACCTAGCTGCCCCTCTGTTTGAGGTTTAAACCATTTGTTTAGGCAACTAAGACTATAAGTTGCAGAGAAGATGCTAACTAACTTGCTTTAGAAGAGGAAGCCTTTTCACTAAAGATTTCATTATACCCATGAAATCACAGGCAAGTCTCTCTTCCTACCTTATCAATATATCCTTATCTTCTCCCTTTTTTTTTTTAGCAAAGTAATAGGATGATGGGTATCATTATCCCAACTATGGAAAGGAAATGTCAAAAGTATCCCTAGTTCCACTATTCCTTGTAATGTCATAGTGAATAGGTGATACCTAGCTGCCTAAATGGGGATGAGAGAAGTAGAAGAATCTTCCCCATTTCATCTGTTTTCTATCAATTTAGTAATGTTTTCTAATGGGTTCTAGAGGAGTCAGGTTCCTACCTTGCAGGGATAGAGCCTTCATGATTCAATATTGTTGACCCTAAGGAAAGCTAGATTTCTGTTCTTTAAGAGGGATCAGCTTCATTTCCCAATAGATTTATGCTAGAAGAACTTTTATAGTGGACAGGCATTGCACTATCTTTTGGCTGTCTGCCTGCTTGCCTGTCTGCTTACCCACTTGCTATCTTTCATCCATTCAGAATGCCTATCAGGCTTAGGAAATGTAATTCAGTGCAATCTTCTTCATAGGAATAATTTTGTGTCATATATTTATTTTTTTAATAAAACCCTTTTTATTTTCAAAACATATGCATAAACAGTTTTCAGCATTCCATTCAGCAAAACCATGTGTTCCAAATTTTTTTCTCCTTCCCTTCCTCCCACCCCCTTCCCTAGACAGCAAGTAATCCAATAGTCATAGTTTTATAAGATTAATTATTGCTAAGAAAGGCATTTTCATTCTATAGGACTCATTTTTGATTGATTTGTACATTGTTAAACTAAAGTTATGACTGATGACTCATGGGCAAAATACCTGGCAGTTCAATTTATATTGGATTGAAATGTTTCTTATTACTCTAAAAATTCCTATGTAGTCTATATTCTGATGGGCACAGTCAATATTTCTCTCTTTGCATTCAACTTTACTATTATGACAAGAATGAGGCCAAAAAATTTCACTAATTAATTCTGGCATTACAACAGATTCATGAGTGCAACATTCAACAGCTAGTAGAAATTAAAATATTGTTCTCCAGTCCCTGATTTTTTTTAGCACACTAACAGGATATGTATGAATAATACAAGAAATATTATTTTATAATAAAACTAAGAAAAAGAGACTTTAATTAAGTCATCAGATCACAGATCTGGAGCTGAAAGAAATGCCAGAGATCATTTAGTCCAATACCCTTATTTTTCATTTGAGGAAATGAGATCTAGTTAGATTAAGTGACATGTCCAAAGTTATAGAGGAAAAGCTAAGTGTAAGAGGTAAGATTGGATTTCAGGTCCTCTTGCACTAGAACAAGTTCTCTGTCCATAGTGCTATCCTCCATCTGTGCTTATCTTTCCTTTATAACTGTTTCATGGAGACACTGGGCATGCCAATTGTCTTCATTAATACTCAACTGAACATAATGTAGAAAATAGCTGATCATAGATGTATATGCCAGAAATTCTGAAATTTTCACTGAATATTTCACTGAAATGAAAGCAAGCTGAAACATAAGTTCCATTGAAGAACTTCAAAGGAAGAGAAAAAAAAGATTTATCTCCAACTTGCTCAGACTTCAGTGAGTACTCAATAAAATGGGGTATATGGAGGATGATCTTATAATCAGAAACATTTTTTTTTCAGTAAATGACTCCTTCCCAAAAGATAGAATGTTCCTTTACCATAAATATACATGTCGCCTAGAAGCTCTGAATTATTCTGGGATAATTATTATTCTGGAAGAGATGATAGACCAGGGACAATTTTCAGGCATTATAGCTTCTACTATCACTCTATCAAGCTATCAATACTAATGCTGTTGTTATTTAATAGGGAGGGAAATCTTCTACTTATATTAAGATTATTTTTTGGTTTTCTATTTATAAATTCCAGGAATGAGAAAGAATGTTACCCCTTTGGTTCTTTTAAGCTCATTCTGATTCTTGGGAACTTCTGTCTTTTTCTTTCAAGAAATCTGTAATGATCCCATTCTTTAATAGTCTAGCGTCTGCTTAATGACATCACTCATCCAGATACATGAATATAGAGATCTTAATTTCATTTATTTCACGTCCAGAAGGCTCCAAGCTTGGTCATAAAACTAAATGAAATATATTTCCTTTAGATGTTTGGACTGGAATATAGCAAAGACTTAATTGAATGAGTTGGACAGGAATGTTAAAATGAACCAACTATGATATGCCTACTTGAGTATTTTTCAATGTTTACTTTTTAGGTCACTGATTTTCCCTAATGGTCAGTACTTCCACAGGACAAAGATTACTTTAGTAAACAAGTTTGTTAACTACAATTTCAGATTTTCCTAAAGTTTTTCAGCAATATTTATGTTAATTGTGATAACTACTACTTTATAGAGCTTTATTATTTTCAAAAGGCTTTACACACATAACCTCATTGGTGATGTCTAAGTTGGAAATTACTGCTTAAATAATCCCATTAATTATGTTAGTGACTTACACTGAACATAGTTTTTGCTCCTGTTTTTTATTGCCTTTGTGGGGACTCTGCCTCTGTGTTTCCATTTTGAGAATTTGTTTTCACTGAATGCTCTTTCCTTTGGTTTGTTTCTTTACCTTTTGCTGTGTCATAAGTATTATAGTATAGAAGTATTATAGATTATATTCTTCTCCCTTTCCTTCTTCACACTGGTTTTCAGTTCTTTCTAGAGTTTTACAATCTTTGCCTTGTAATTTATGGTTTCTCATAGGATTTCACAGGCTTTCAGGATTGGAAGTGATTGGAAGTGTTCTAATTATTATCCAAAACAGAAATGTCCTTTACTTTACACAATCAGAGAACCTCAGTAGGAGGGGACTTCTGTGGTCATCTACTCTGATCATTTTCCATCATATCTTAAAAGTGGCCATACCATCTTTCCTTGAAGAACTCTATTGAGAACTCTTGAGGAAGTTCATTTCACTTTTGCTTGAATCCAATTGTTAGTCATTCTTTCATCAAATCTGAATCTGCCTTTCTGCACCATTCATACAAAGTCCCTAATTCTATTCTCTGAGGTCAAGTAGAAGCACAATAACACCTCTTTCACATGACTGCCTTTTAAATAACTATGAACTATCCCCAAAAAATTAGAATGGATTAAGCTTTTAAAAGTTGAAATGTTGGGGCAGCTAAGTGGTGCAGTGGATAGAGCACCAGCCCTGAAGTCAGGAGATACTGAGTTCAAATCTGGTCTCAGACACTTAACGCATCTTAACTGTGTGACCCTGGGCAAATCACTTAACTCCAATTGCCTCAGCCAAAAAAAAAAGTGAAATGTGGTTAGAACTCAGCACTTTGCTTGAACTTTTCCTTTGTGATTATTTCATAATCCTTTGCATCTCTGAAATTGTCTCTTCATTCACTCCAATAGATTACAAATTCCTGGAGAACAGGTATATGCAATGCCTAATTTTGTATTCCTGGTGTTTAGCAGAACACAGTACTTGGCATATAGGGAAATAATAATTAGTATTTATATAAGTTTACAAAACTTTACATTTGTTAACTCATTTGATTGTTACAACAACCTTGTGAAAGAAAAAAGGAGACAAGAATTTATTAAGCACTTACCACATGACAAACTGTGCTAAGTAATTTAAACATATTATCTTATTTGTTCCTCAAAACAGTTATAGGAGGTGTGTGCTTTTATCTCCATTTTACATTTAAGGATACTGAGATGACAAAGATTAAATGATTTGCTGAGGGCCATACAGCTTGTTAAAATATCTGAAGCTGAATTTGAATCATTATCTTGACTCTAGATCCAGCACTATATCCACTCTTTCACCTAGGTATTATTATTATTTCCATCATACAGATGAGGAACCTAAGGCACAGAAGGAAAAAATGGCTTGTCCCAGGATCACACAAATAGTGAGTATCTGAGACAATATTTGAACTTATGTCTTCCTAATTCTGAGTTCAATTATCTATCCATGGCATCACCTGACATAAATGATCATAGAGTTAAGTGGAATCTACATGCTATCCTTCTCCTTTGCTACTCCTTTCCCAAGTTTAAATTGTGAATACACAATATCCCTGAGATCTCATCAATTGTATTTTCATCCAAGTGACAATGAAGTTACTATTTCATTTATTTTTCAGATATATTACTCAATAATTGCTTTCTGCAATGATAATCACATAGCTAAAGAATGAACATAATTGGTAGACTGTTCTTTTAAACAACATCCAGCTTTTCTATATTAATATGTTAAAATGAATGCTAATCTCACAGAATGCACAGATTTTGTTGTTAGCTGAATCACTGGGCTATCTGATTCATCTCCTTCTCAGGGAGGAAGCTCAGTCTAGTGGTTCAAGCTGTGATGTGTGAGTCAGTTGTTCTGGTCTCATTCCCATCGCAGCTACTCACTGGTTGGCCAAGTCCCTTGGCCAATGAAGATGATCATTTCTTGTGTACCTCACAGAGGGATTGTCAGTGGAGATGAATTAATGTCTGACAACTGCTGGGGAGGGAAGAAAGGGGAGCAGCTTAAAAATAAGTCAATTTCTCATTTTAAATAACATCTTTTGTGGGTTTGTGTCCTCCTTATCCCCTTGAACATCTGACACCTAAGATCTTACTGACAAAATTTTGCCTTACACAAGATAGTTCAGTTAGATAATGGAAATGATATTTGTCCACTCAAATTCTTTTACTCTTCACAACTTAAATAAGAAAGGGTATTGTTAAATCTTACCAGATCAGACTTTTAAAACTAGGTAGAGTGATATTTGCCTCCCAAGCATTTCCCAATGTTATGTTTTTCAAACATATTTTTATCCATTAATACATTCAAGGTTCTCATTGGTTAATAGCAAACATCTCACAGTACTTTATAATATAGTTCAACTTGTGTATAGCCCTTGGGAATATTTTATTTAACATTGTGTTTTTTAGTAGAAAGCGTGTTGGACTTGGAATAGATGAAATTTAGGTTCAAATTCTGATTCTAAAGCTTACTAGCTTGTGTGATGAAGGGAATAGCATAAACTTTATTTCCTTATCTGTAAAATGAGTATTTATAGTACCTATTTCAGGGGGTTGTTGAGAGCATCAAATATGGTAGCATTTGTAAAATATTTTGAAAAATCTAAAGTTGTCTACATATTTATAAATATTAGTGTTTTGGAATTTGATACATCAAGTAAATATGGTCTTTGAAAACAAAATGGTTTTGTATAAGTTACTACTGTTATCTGGGGAAAAATTTCAGGGAGATGAAAAGAGTAGGTCTACTCCTAGAACAAATACACATTACAACAATAATAAGGTATTTTTCTGAGCACCAGCTATGTATATAACCTCTTCCTAAATACTTCCTAAATACTAAATACAAAAGAATTAGAAGATGCCACACTCCTTCCCTCAAGGTGCTTTTAGTTTAATTTTTGAGAGATATCATACAAATGAAGCACATGAATGAATCTACAAGGCGATATTGAATCCACACAGAATTATATAGCATGACTGTAAGTCAATGCTATAGAAATGTCAAAGAGTCAGGTAGGTACAGGAGAGGGGTGTCAGACTAATCATTGAAGATTTCCCCATGGGGCTAGGGCTGGGATTGAAAACACTGGGAGGATTTATTTGAAATTTAGTGTTTTTCCAATCATTGTTATTCTGAGAAGCATTCATTCCCTTTTTGCAGATGGCAGGAAATATCATTAACATTCATATGGAAAGAGCAGCTCCAGAGTTCATGTCATCTTATTATATATATATATATATATATATATATATATATATATATATATATATTTTCACCTGCTAGGGCTTTGCACCTGCCTCATGGGTTAAAAGAAACTAGCATTCTTGAGGAACAGTCCTGAATTCACCTGTTCATTTTTCATTCCACAAAGAATTCTATTGATAGTTGAGGGATTATCTCTTTCAATGCTTTGAACAAAAATGCTGCAGTTTACTTGTTTGCTTAGGCTAAGGTTAAGGGATAAATAGCTTCAAGATACTATTCATTTCCTTGATAGATGACTCCCTAATCAATTTTTCCTTATTCCTGACTGCTCTATGTGAACTTCAGACCCACATCTCTAGTTGCCTTGAGGATACTTTCACCTGGACATCTCTCTAGTACCTTAAACTCAATATGTCCAGTATTGAGTATTGTGTGTTTTCCTTTAAAACTGTTCCTCTGACTTTTATTTTTCTTTCTGGCACTCTATATAATATGTTTTTTAAACTAGAAACCTGGTCATTACCCTTGAATCCTTATATTTACCCCCTTTACATATCTAATCAGTTACCAGTCAAAATGACTTCATTGTCACACTATTTCTAGTCTCTATATTCTGGGGTAATAAGATGGAGCAATGGATCACGTGATGTACCAAGACTCAGGAGGACCTGAGTTCAAATCCAGCCTCAGACACTTATTATATTTATGTGATCCTAGGCAAGTAAACTTAACCTATTTTGCCTTTTTAAAATGTGAAATACTAAGTGAAGATGGGTTGTAAAACCTGAAGACAGGCAGCCTGGAGAAGAAAAGACCTAGTATCTTTCTTTAAATATCTAAAGGTCTGCTACATGGATGATAGATTATTAGATATGTTCTGCATGGATTTCCAGGGAAGCTTCACTAAAAAGGAATAGGAAGAAATTTCAAAGAAGCAGATTTAGGTTTGATGTAAGGAAAAACTTTACATCATTAGAACAATTCAAAAGTTGTATGGACTACCTCAGGGGAGGTTCTAGTTTGTAAAATATGATCTTAAAATAATCCGTTGTCATTCTAAAAGGAATCAGTCAAAGTGCTCATCTTAATAAATGCAAGGAAGAGGAGGTCATTATACATTTAATGTGTCAGGGAGTTACTTATTTAAAAATATCAAACAATTAATGAAAAAGTGATCCTGTGCACTGAGCATATGCAAGCTGTGTGTTATCAGCCAGCAGTTACTTTCTCAGTGGTCACAGAAAATAGTGGACAATAATATATTCATGAGCTCCTGAGCATATCGTTATGCATTTCTGTGATGCATAACACATAAAATTTGTCTCTTAAGATCATCAGAAGTAGCCCAACCAGAAAGAACTTTTCTGTATCCTGTTATGAATGACCTTTTATTTCATAGGAGTCATTTTGCAAAGCAATAACCAATAGTTTCTGTTACCTAAAATAAAATAACACAATTTGAAAAACAACATTGGAAAAACTAATAAGCTGTAGATAATTACAGATTTTCTCATTAGAATAATGGAACCTCAGTGTTAGAAGGGCCCTTGGACATCATGAAATCCAAACACCTACTTAATGTATTGATTTGATTTAGCAGGTCCATGAAATTCTCAAAGCAGGCATTCAGTTCCTTTTTTGTGCAAGTCACTATGATAGAAGCAAAAAGAAAGACAAAAATGAAGTCCTTTCCTTTGTTTATAATCTACTGGGGTGGAATAAAGATACAGATACAGAGGCATGTGGTGGGATATCATCCTAGCAGGAGAAACAAGTAGGTTTGTCTGGGAAAAGGAGTATATGAAAAAAGAATAATGTGCAACAAAACCTGGAAAGAAAGACTGTATCAAAATTGTGAAGGGTTTTAAATGTTAGCCCAAACAATGTATATTTTATCTTAGAAGCAATAGTGATAATTAAAATTGACAGAGCAGGGAAGAACAGCCAGGTAGCATAGTGGACAAAGCACTGGTCCTAAAGTCAGGAGGACCTGAGTTCAAATGTGACCTCAGATACTTGACAATTACTAGCTATCTGATCCTGGGCAAATCATTTAACCCTGATTGTCTTGCTCACCCCTAATCCCCCCAAAATTATCAAGCAAGGGTATGACATGAGCCAAATTGTGTTTTAGAAGTATCAGTTTGGCAGCTGTGTGGAGGATGGATGAGAGAAAGGGAGACTTAAAACCAGGAGTCCAATTATGAGACCACTGTAGTAGTCTACCATGTATATCTGAATTGTCTTCGATCATTGTTGGGAATAGCTAAATTATTCATGGTAGATCATCATATAATTTTGTTGTTTCGATGTACAATGTTCTCTTGGGTCTGCTCATTTCATTTTGCTGATCAGCTCATAGAAGTCTTTCCAGGTTTTTTTCTGAGATAATTCTGTTCACATGGGAAGATAAAGTGAACATAAAGCTGATAATTGTTGACAAGTGATTGTCTATATAACAATATAAATTATATGATATATAAAATAATATTTAACCTAAAAATACTGGATATTGGAAATGAATATAGATATGGCACATGGATCTGTGGAAAAGAAAGATCTCCAGCTTTAACCTATTATTAGAGGCTTTGACAATCCAGAAATTACATTAGAATCTTATTTTTAAAACTGAAAAAGTCTTTGGTACATGCATGTTATTTTATAGATGAGAAAACTGAGGCTCAGAGATGTTAAGTGCTAGTAAGTAGCAAATATTGAAATTGAGCCAGATTCCTGGAGTCCAAATCCATCAGTGATTTCACTCTGCCACACTTTCTCTCTGTTTCATTTTCTGGTGCTACAATGAATAAGTTTTATCCCTCTTCTACCAGAGGTGCCAAACTCTGCTCACTGGTTACAATGGACTAGAAAATCCCAAGTATTTCTGAACTGGATTACAATGTAATTGCGAAATGTTTAACAAAATAAATAAAAATACAATACAATAAAAATACAAAAATACAGTACATCATAGATAATATTAATTTGTGGTTTTCTAAATAAATATGTGGCTCAAATAGTTTCTTTTTGAGTTGGACACCAGTATTCTATACTGTCACTTCAAATATCAGATAGCACTTCTGTGTCTACAAAGTATTTTTTTCTTCATATCTTTTAGTCATGTTTTAGTCATTTTTCCTATGGCCTACTTTCTGATTTTCTTATCATCCTTGGCATGTGGTACCCAGAACTAGACATAAGATTTTTTTTTAAATTTAATTTTTTGTATTTTATTTGCATAACATATGTGTGGGTAATTCTTCAACAATAACCCTTACATAGCTTTCCGTTACAAATTTTTCCCCCAACTCCCCATCCCTCCCCTAGATGGCAGGATATCCACTACATGTTAATTATGTTAAAATATTGGTAAATTGAATATATGTATACATATTTCCAAATTTGTCATTGTTGTGCAAGAAAAATCTTGTCTATACAAACGATATATCAGATAAAGGAAACACAATGTAAGCAAACATCAATCAAGGAGTATGAGAATGTTATGTTGTGGTCCACATTTCACATCCCTCTCTCTGGGTGTATATGGCTTTCTTCAGTGAACAATTGGAGGTGGTTTGAAACAT
>JAJPUD010004441.1:104949-127285 GCA_023553655.1 Myrmecobius fasciatus
TAGTTTTCTTTCTCAGTTTTCTCCCTACCTGGTTTAGCTATCAGCACCATATCTGTGTCATAGAAGGAATTTGGTAGTACACCTTCTTTCCCTATTTTTTCAAATAGTTTATATAGTATTGGGATTAATTGTTCTTTGAATGTTTGGTAAAATTCACATGTAAATCCATCTGGTCCTGGAGATTTTTTCTTAGGGAGTTGATTAATAGCTTGTTCTATTTCTTTTTCCGAAATAGGGCTATTTAAATAATTTATTTCCTCTTCTGTTAATCTGGGCAATCTATATTTTTGTATATATTCCTCCATTTCATTTACATTATCAAATTTATTGGCATAAAGTTGGGCAAAAAAACTCCTAATTATTACTCTAATTTCCTCTTCATTGGAGGAAAGTTCTCCCTTATCATTTTTGAGACTAATAATTTGATTTTCCTCTTTCCTTTTTCTAATCAAATTAACTAAAGGCTTATCTATTTTGTTGGTTTTTTCATAAAACCAACTCTTACTTTTATTTATTAATTCAATAGTTTTCTTATTTTCAATTTTATTGATCTCCCCTTTAATTTTCAGAATTTCCAATTTGGTATTTAATTGGGGGTTTTTAATTTGGTCTTTTTCTAGCTTTTTTAATTGTAAGCCCAGTTCATTAATCTTCTCCTTCTCTGTTTTACGCAAGTAAGCATCTAGAGATATAAAATTACCCCTTATAACTGCTTTAGCCGAGTCCCACAAATTTTGGTATGTTGTCTCATTGTTGTCATTCTCCTGGACGAAATTTTCGATTGTGTCTATAATTTGCTCTTTCACCCATTCGTTCTTCAGGATTAGATTATTTAATTTCCAAATGACTTGTGGTCTATTTTCTCCTGGCCTTATATTACATGTGAGTTTTATTGCATCATGATCTGAGAAGGATGCATTTACTATTTCTGCTTTTCTGCATTTGATTTTGAGGTTTTTTAGACATAAGATTTGACTAACAGAGTAAAGTGGGAGTATTACCTCTGCCATAGATATTATATGTCTATTAATGCATCAATTGTTTTGCCAGCCATATCACTCTGTTGACTCACACTGACCTTGTAGTTTACTTAAAAATTATTTAATATTTTATTTTTCTCCATTACATGTAAAAGCAATTTTAACATTCTTTCCCCCCAAAAAAATTGAGTTCTGAATTCTCTACCTCTCCACTTGCAATTGAGAAGGCAAGCAATTCAACATAAGTTATACCTGTGTAATCATGCAAAACACATTGCCATGTAAGCTATTTTGTGACAAAAATATGACAATAAATTCCCAGTTGAAATAAAGAAATTAAAGAATAAGTATCTTTGATTTGCATCAAGCCTACCAGTTCCTTCTTTAGATATGGATAGCATCTTTCTTCATAAATGCTACAGAATTGTCTCAGATCATGGTATTGCTAAAAATAGCTAAGTTATTCAAGGTAGATCATCATATAATATTGCTATTACTGAGTACAATGTTCTCCTGGTTTTGCTCATTTCACTTTGCATCAGCTCAAAGAAGTCTTTCCATGTTTTTTTTCTGAGAGCATCCTGCTATTATTTCTTAAAGCACAATATTATTTCATCACAATCATATACAACAACTTGTTTAGCAGTTCCCCAATTGATGGATATTTCCTCAGTTTCCAATTCTTTACCACTACTTATAGAGATGCCATAAATGTTTTTGTACACACATTTTCTTCTCCTTTTTGTTTTTCTTTTGTCTCTTTGGGATATAGTCCTAGTATTGATATTGCTTGGTCAGAGGGTATGCATAGTTTTTTTATGCATAGGCTTTTGGGTATAGTTACAAATTGCTCTCCATAATGGTTGAATCAGAATACAAGTTAATCAATAGCACATCAGTGTTCAATTTCCCACATCTTCTCCAACATTTGTCATTTTCATTTTCTGTCATATTAGCCAGCCTAAATGGTATGAGATAGTAGTTCAGAGTTGTTTTAATTTGTATTTTTGTCATCAATAGTGAATGACATAGAACATTTTAATATGATTATAGAGAGCTTTGATTATTTGGAAAACTTTCTGTTTATGTTCTTTCACCATTTATCAATTGAGGAATGGTTCCTATTTTTATAAATTTGACTTCATTTTCTATGTATTTGAGAAAGGAAGTCTTTATCAGAAAAACATCATTGTTATTATAACCAAATTAGAGGAACATAGGATAGTTTACCTCTCAGGCCTGTGGAGATGGAATAAATTTATGTCCAAAGAAGATCTGGGACTCTTAATTGAACACTAGATAGATAATTTTGATTATATTAAGTTAAAAAGTTTCTGTACAAACAAAACTAATGCAGACAAGATTAGGAGGGAAGCATCAAATTGGGAAATCATCTTTACATTTAAGGGTTCTGATAAAGGTCTCATCTCTAAGATATATAGAGAATTGTCTCATATTTAGAAGAATTCAAGTCATTCTCCAATTGATAAATGGTCAAAGGATATGAATAGACAATTTTCAGATGATGAAATTAAAACTATTTATAATCATATGAAAAGGTGATCCAAATCACTATTGATCAGAGAAATGCAAATTAAGACAGCTCTGAGGTACCACTACACACCTGTCATATTGGCTAAAATGACAGGAAAAAATAAAGATGAATGTTGGAGGGGATGTGGGAAGACTGGAACACTGATGCATTGTTGGTGGAGCTGTGAATGGATCCAACCATTCTGGAGAGCAATTTGGAGCTATGCTCAAAAAGTTATCAAACTATGCATACCCTTTGATCCAGCAGTGTTTCTATTGGGCTTATATTCCAAAGAAATCATAAAGGAAGGAAAGGGCCCCACATGTGCAAGAATGTTTATGGCAGCTCTTTTTGTGGTGGCTAGAAACTGGAAACTAAATGGATGCCCATCAATTGGAGAGTGGCTGAATAAATTATGGTATATGAATGTTATGGAATATTATTGCTCTGTAAGGAACGACCAGCAGGACGATTTCAGAGACGCCTGGAGAGACTTGCATGAACTGATGCTCAGTGAAGTGAGCAGAACCAGGAGATCATTATTCATGGCAACAACAATACTATATGAGGATCAGTTCTAATGGGCATGACTCTCTTCAACAATGAAATGCTTCAAACCAGTTCCAATTGTTCGGTGAAGAGAGCCATATACACCCAGAGGGATGTGAAATGTGGACCACAACATAACATTTTCATGTTCTGTATTGAGGTTTGCTTGCATTGTATTTCCTTTATCGGATTATCTTTCTTGTAGATACGATTTCTCCTGCACAAAAAACCAAAACATGATGCAATAACTATACATATATTCTATTTCTTAAGTTTTCTAACCTAATTATCATGTAGTGGATATCCTGCCATCTAGGCGAGGGGTGGGGAGTAGGGGGGAAAATTCGTTACAGAAAGCTTTGTAAGGGTTAGTGTTTAGGAATTACCCATACATATGTTTTGCAAAAAAAAAAGTATTAATAAATAAAAAAAATAAAAAGAAAGAAAAAATTCACTGTAAGAATTTTTTCACAGTGGTGATTACTATTTGTTTCCCTTCAACCTGTTTTTCCTCTGTTTGTCCTGTCTATCCTTTTACCCTGACCATTCTCGAAAATGTTTTGCTTCTGACTTTTACCCCATCCAAACTTCTATAGACTACACCCCACTCATATTGTTCCCTTCCCTTCTCACTTTCCTATATGATAAAATAGATTTCTACACCCAATTGAGTGAGTATATTATTCCCTCTTTGAACTAATTCCAAAGAGAGTAAGGTTCATGTGTTCCCCTTCTCACTTTCCCCATTTTCTTATCCACTGTAATACTCTTTTAGGCCTCTTCTATGTCAAATAATCAATCCAGATCTGTTTCTTTCTTTCTCCTTCTTCCAATTCATTCTTCTTTTTCAACCATTAGTTTTTTAAAAAAATAATTATATCATCACATTCAACTCACACTTCTGCTTTCTGTTTATGCATACTCCTTGTAACTGCCATAATAATAAGAAAGTTTTTATAACTTTCTTATAATTTTTCCATCTAGGAATATAAACAGCTTAACCTTATTGCATCTCTTGTGATTTTTCTTTCCTGTTTACTTTTTTTTGGTATCTCTTGAATATTATGTTTGAAAGTCAAAGCCTCTATTCTCTTTTGATTTTTTCACCAATAATGCTTGCAATTGCTCTATTTTATTGGATATTTATTTATCCCCTGGAGGATTATATTCATTTTGATGATTCTTGGTTGTAATCTTAGTTCTATTAAACTATGGAATATCAAATTCCAAGACCTCTAATCCTTTAATGTAGAAACTGCTAAATCTTGTATTATCCTGATTGTGACCACAATATTTGAATTCTTTCTTTTTGGCTGTTTTCCATATTTTTCCCTTGATCTGCGAGATCTGAATTTTGGCTATAATATTACTTGGAGTATTGAGTTTGGGATTTCTTTCAAGTAGTTATAGGTAGATTCTTTCAATTTCTATTTCACCTTCTGGTTCTAGAATATCAGGTAGCTTTCCTTGATAATTTCTTTAAAAAAATGGTGTCTAGGCTTTTTTTTTTTGATAATGACTTTCAAGTTGTCCAATAATTCTTAAATTATCTTTCCTGGATCTATTTTCTAGATTGATTATTTCCCCAATGAGATAGTTCATCTTTTCTTATATTTTTTAAATTTTTTATTTTGTTTGGTTGTTGATGTCTAATAAAGTTATTAGTTTCTACTTGCTCAATTCTCACTTTTAAGAAATTATTTTCTTTCATGAGCTTCTGTAATTTCTTTTTCATTTGGCCAATTCTTCTTTTTAAGGCGTTCTCTTGGTTAATTTTTGTATATCTTTTCCCATTCAGTCATTTCTGTTTTTTAAGGCATTCTTCTCTTTGGATTTTTCTGCTGCTTTTACTATTTGGCCTATTCTGATTTTTAAGATTTTATTTTGTTCAATATTTTTTGTGCCCCCTTTACCAAACTGTTGATTCTTTTTTCATGATTTTATTACATCACTCTCATTTCTCTTCCCAACTTCTTCTCTAACTCTTTTTCTTGATTTAAAAAATCCTTTTTGAGCCCTGCCATGGCCTGAGACCAATTCATATATTTATTGAAGGCTTTGAATGTTGAAACTTTGACTTTGTTATCTTTTTTATGAGTGTGTTTTGATTTTCCTTGTCACCATAGTAATTTTTTATGGTCAGGATATTTTTTTCTGCTGCTTGCTCATTTTCCAGCCTATTTCTTGACTTTTAACTCTATGCTAAAGTGGCGTTCTGCTTCCTAAGTAGAGGGTGCACTGTCCCAAGCTTCAGTTTTTTTGTGCAGCTGTTTTCAGAGGTTATTCTGGGTACTTGTAAGTTTTTGATTCTTCCAAGGTAGTACAATCTAGGGAGAGGTGTGTTTACTATTCTCCTGTACTATGTACTGGTTTGTGAGCAATATTTCAACTCGGAACTGTGTTAAGCATCCTCCTGCTGTCACTAGGACCAAGACCCAGAATTACGATCTTGATCCAAGTATAGCAAATGCAACAGAGTCCTTCCCTTGGTAGCAGCAAAAGGAAAGGACTTGGAGAACTTCTGACTCATTGATACTCTTACCATCTGTGGAATGGCAGTCTGGAAATCACTACTGTTGCCATTGATTCAGTCACCCTGAGGCCTGCTCCTGATTTCCTGGGGCTTTTGTCTGCACTGGAGCAGCCTAAGCTGAACTGTGCTTCCCTCTTACCCAGTGCAACAGACCTTTCCTGCCAACCTTCTAAGTTATCTTGGACTGGAAAATTATTTCATTCCACTTTTTTTGTGAGTTCTGCCATTGTAGAATTTGTTTAGATTATTTAAAGGTGTTTAAAGGGGTTTGGGGAAGAGGTCAGGTGAATCCTTGCCTTTATTCTGCCATCTTGGCTCCAAACTATTTTGTAATTTAATTAAGTATACATATATACATATATATATCCTTTTCAATAACTTTCTATTAAATCACACTTTCCAGCCTGTCAAAATCTTTTTAATAGTCTGATTCTACCATCTGACATTTTAGTTTTTTCTCTCTCAGCTTTATCATCTGTAGATTTGATGAACATGCTTTCTATAATTTATTCCAAGTTATTATTACTGTACTTATAGGCAAAATCTAGATTCTTCCCCCCCATATTGATTTTTAGTTAAATCCTAGGTTTCAGCTAGAAGGAATTCAGGTCAATGACAACTAGATGTATCTATGTGTAACTCTGAAATTTCCAGTACTATTTTTTAAAACTTGTCAGCCAATGTCAGTCAATTATATTTTCAAATATTATATTTTAAAAATGTTGCCTTAGAACATAAATTTTCATTTTCATTTGAGCTAAGATGTGGAGTCACACGTTAAATTATTTTCAAGTACATCATTTGTCTATGGTACATGATTGCCCTCCAGGGTGCATTCTGTAATCATAAAAATATTTGTTTATGGCTGTCTTCTATATCACACTTTGGTCTTTGCTTCTGTTGTTAATGTGCCATTGTCATCTTATAGCTTTGCTAGAATTAATTGCTTTCTCTGTCTAATCCATCTCACATACTGCTGTCAAATTAATCTTCTCCAAGCATGGTGTTCATTATGCCAGTTCATTATTAAAACACTCATACAGTCATACTTACATGGTGTAATAGAAATCTCACTAGAGGGAATCAGGGGATTTGGGTTCTAATTTTTAGTCTGTTTCAGAGTAGATGTAGTATTTTGAGATATTGATTAACAAATAAAAAATAATAACAATTTATGTTATATCATGCCTTAAATTTTGCAAATATACATTATTTCATTAGAACAATGCATTAACCAACCAATTCACAAAGATTTATTAAACATTTGCTATGTTCTGGGGACTGTGTTAAGCACTGGGGTTACAAAGGAAAAATTTTAAAAAAATGACTTGTGCCTTCAAGGAGGTTACATTCTAATGGAGCTGACAACATATACATAAATTTGTATATATTAGGTTATTATAAAGTAGATGGAAGGATAGCTGTACAGGTGAAGACAATAGTAGGTACTCTAGTCATTATTTCCCTCATTTTATATGGGAAGAAACTAAAGCTGGAAGAGGTTAAATATTTTGCTTATTTTTCTACCAGGCAAAAGATAGAACTTGTATCAAGGTTTTCCTGATTCTATCCTCTACAACACTGTACTCTATTGCTCTGGGTCTTTTCTATAAAACGCTGAGGTTGTTCTAGGTGATTTCAAATCTTCTTTTGGCTTTAATGAACTATCCAGTTTCATCTTGAGTAGTCACCCTTCTCCTTCACTAATCTGTAACATGAACTCATCTACCTGTTAGATTATTTGCCTTTTTCATACTTTTCCCCAAATCCATATTTATTTCAATCTACATGTAATTGGTAATGCAGCTATCCATATTGCAAGTTTCTTCTTCATCTCTGTCTATCCTTAGTATGCATACCTTTTAAAATAGTTTTTTATTTTCATAATATATGTAAAGATAGTTTTCAATATTCACTTTTGCAAAACCTTGTGTTCCAAATTTTTCTCCTTTCCTTCCCCCATCCCTTCCCAAAGACAGCAAGTAATACAATATATAAAACATGTGCAATTCTTCTAATTATATTTCTACATTAATCATGATGCACAAGAAAAATCAGATCAAAAAGGAAAAAATGAGAAAAGAAACAAGCAAGCAAACAACTAAAAAGGTGAAAATATTATTTTGTGATCCACATTCAGTCCCCACAGTCCTCTTTCTGAATACATATGGTTCTTTCCATCACAAGTCTATTAGAATTAGCTTGAATCACTTCATTGTTGAAAAGAGCCATGTCTGTCAGAATTGATCAATATTCTCTTGGTTCTATTCACTTCACTCTACATCAGTTCATGTAAGTCTCTCCAGGGCTCTCTGAAATCATTCTGCTGATTGTTTCTTATCAAACAATAATATTCCATTATGTTCATCTACCATAATTTACTCAGCCATTCCCCAATTGATGGACATCCACTCAGTTTCCAGTTCCTTGCCACTATAAAAAGGGCTGCTACAAATATTTTTCCACAATGTGGGTCCTTTCCCCTATTTTATGATCTTTTTGGAATACAAACCCAGTAGAGACACTTATGCATACCTTTTAAAACAAACTTTTTTTTGTTGTACTTGTTTTTTACATTTAAAACATTGACAAATTGCCACATCACCCCTTCTCAGAAAATCTTTCTCTACATATGATTTTTGTGACTATCAAGGATATTTGAGTTTACAGTCTTCTTAATATCATTAATATTAAACTGATTCTTCATTCTTGGTACAAATCCAACCTGATCATAGTGACATATCATTTTAGATTTTACCTAATATTTTATTTAACATTTTGTATTAATATTCATTAGGGATATTAGTTTTTTTAAACTCTTCTTGATTTATGTATAAGACCGCATGTATTCCATAGAAGGAATTTCATAGGATCATTTATTTTGTTCTTAAATTTTTTTGCAAACAGTTTAGCAAACTATCTATTCTTTGAATTTTTGATAGAATGTATTTGCAAATCCTGGAATTTTTTTCTTTGGAAGTTTATTTATGGCTAATTCAATTTCTTTCTCTGAAATTTGGTTGTTTGAATTCTCTATTTCTTGTTCTGTTAATCTGAGTAGTTTAAATTGTCACAAATATTCATTTGTTTTATTTAAGGTGTATTCTACTGGTATACAATTGGAGAAAATAGTATGTAAATCCTGAAGACCTAGTTGACATCTTTCTGAGTAAGTTTAGACTACTAGGGACTATAGCAATCTCATTTCTCATGACTTCTTTTGCACTTGTCTGTACTACAAATGCAAATCTAAATTATAAAATGTAAATGGTAAAAAAGTAAGCTCATAAAAAAGATGAATAATAACCAAATACAAATGACTTTTTTAAGGGATGGGCCATCTTCTACCTTTCTCTCAATTTTTTTTCTCTGTTCTTTCTGATTTGACTTCTTGTTCCAACCTAGGAATCAGGATCCCTTCTTACTCATAGTCTTGCTACTGTCATTTGCTCTAGTGGATTTTGGAGGCATCATGACACAGTGATAAGAACACTCTGAAATTAGAAAACTTGAGTTCATGGAAGTTGAGTACATGCCCATCAGTTGGAGAATGGTTGAATAAGTTATGATATATAAATGTAATGGAATATTATTGTTCTATATTAAATCATCAGCAGGTTGGTTTTAGAGAGACCTGGAGAAATTTACATGCACTGAAGCTGAGTGAAGTGAGTAGAACCAGGAGAACATTGTACACAGCAACAACAAGATTATGTGATGATCAATTATGATGGATTTGACTCTTTTCAACAATGAGGTGATTAAAAGTACTTCCAATAGACTTATGATAGAAAGAGCCATCTGCATTCAAAGAGAGAATTATGGAGACTGAATATGGATCAAAGCACAGTATTTTCACCTTTTTTCTTTTGTTTGCTTGTTTCTCTCATGTTCTTTTCTTTCTTCCTTTCTCTCTTTTCCTTTCTTTCTTTCTTTTCCTTTCTTTCTTTCTTTCTCTTTCTTTCAATTTGATTTTTCATGTGCAGCATGACAAGTATGTAAATATGTTTAGAAGAATTGCACATGTTTGACCTTTATTAGATTGTTTGTTTTCTATGGGAGAAGGTAGGGGGAAGGAAGGAAAAAAATGTGGAACACAAGGTTTTGCAAAGATGAATGTTGAAAACTATCTTTGCAAGTATTTGGAATGAAATAAACAGCTATTAAAAAAAGATCTGAATTAAATTCCCATCTCTAATGCTTATTCCACATGTGAACTCAGGTAAATCAGTAAACTCCCCTGGACTTTAGTTTCATTATTTATGAAAGAAGTGGTTTGGCTCTAGATGGGCTTTCAGGTTACTTCCAGCTTCAAATCTATGTACTATAATCTCTCTGCCTCCATCTGAAAAGCCTTAGGGGACTCCTTGGTGATTTTTCAGTGTTTCTCTTATTTTCTATCAAGTCCCTCCCAGAGTCAGATTTTAAAGACTCCAGTAGATAGGGTCCAGACAGATAGCATTTTCATATGAGATATCAACTTTTCAGCAGGATAAAGTAGTACTTCACTAAGAAATTAAGGACATAGAAAAGTCCTAAACTCTTTCTTTCATATTCTACTCAATTCTGTTCTTATACCTCATTTTTGACTAGATGATGACTGTGTGGTTTTCCAACCACAACCTCTTTAAAATTTCAACCTTGCCAAATTTCAAAGTAGCTGCTTATCAGAAGCTTTTTTGAAAAAGATCAATTTTCCCTTTCTGAATATTTTAAACATATTAGGAACATAACAGCATGATTTGTAATCACATTCTTTGAAAATGGGCAATTCATGTACAGAATTTAGCACATATCTCAACGTGGAAAATGGATATAGCAATTTCACTCAAAGCACTATAGGAGGTGGTAAAAGAGAGAGACTGCCTGTACCGCTATTATAAGAGCTCATATTTTCCTATTTAAAGCTTTAACTTTTGGAACATTCTACGTTCATTTTAAAAGTTATTTTCATAAACTAACCTGTATTCATTTCTGTAGAGGCCATAGTGTGAAGTGGAAAAAAACATTGGATTTATATTCAAGAGATCTGGGTTTTTATCCCAACTGCCACTTTTGAGTTGTATTATTTAATTAACCTCAGTATCCTCATCTGTAAAGTGGGAATAATGATATTTTCACTAATGATTTAGTTGTGGCTTGGTAAATGTTTAATGACTGGCCTTCCAAAATTTTTTTAATCTGCATTATTAAATTAGTTTAATCTCTGTTTCACCTGACAACCAATCACATATCTCTGAGCAATAAGATTACTTGCTGTCAGAAAATCTGGGTTCAAATATTTACTAGATATATGACCTTGTGCAAGTCACTCAATCTCTATGGTCCTCAGTTTTTCATCTATAAAATGATGGGATTAGAAGATATGGTCTCTAAGGTCTCTTCAAGCTTCAGATATATGATCATAAATCTATAATAATTTTACTCTTCTTTAACCTAAACACCTTCAATTCTTTTAACTCATTTGCATATTACATGAAGTCAGAGCCCTTTACTGGTTCCTCTCCACTGTATGCTTTCCATCCTTCCTCAAACATAGTACTCAGAACTGAACACTATTCTAGATGTGGGCTCACTAAGGCAGAATGTAGGAGCACTATAATTTTCTTTTCATTGCATGCTTTGCCTTTCTAATTTTTTCCTTAAGGAAATTGTCCATCAATAAAGCTACAGTAACTTTAGCCTACATGAAAAGAAGTGGTCTCTAGGGGCAGCTAGGTGGCACAGTGGATAGAGCACCAGCCCTGAAGTCAGGAGGACCTGAGTTCAAATCTGGTCTCAGACACTTAACATTCCCTAGCTGTGTGACCCTGGGCAAGTCACTTAACCCCAATTGCCTCAGCAAAAAAAAAAAAAAAAAAGAAAAAAAAAAGAAGTGGTCTCTAGACTTAGGGAGATGATAATTGAGCTGTACTTTGATCTAGCTGGAGTATTAAGGAAAGACATTGCTAAGCTAATAAGAGACCAGACTGGAGATTAGTAGGTTAGATAAGGGCTTTGTATTTATTACTTATGAGGATAGGTTGAAGGAAATAGGGATATTTAGTCTAGTGTAGGAAAGACTCATGGGAGATATAATTTGTTGTCTTTTTTTTAAAAAAAATGTATCCAATGGGGCAGCTAGGTGGCGCAGTGGATAGAGCACCATCCCTGAAGTCAGGAGAACCTGAGTTCAAATGTGGTCCAATATATTTAACACTCCCTAGCTGTGTGACCCTGGGCAAGTCACTTAACTCCAATTGCCTCAGGGGAAAAATGTGTCTAATTCTTTGTGATCACATTTGGAGTTTTCTTGGATCCTGGAACCCACTGATTGGAGAATAACCTTCCCATCCCGTCCCTCAATAATCAACTTTTCTATAAATATGCCTCCTTTCACCAGTTACCTGATACCTTTTGGTTCCTTCTGTTTTTACAGCAGTAAATCCCCTTCCTTTGAGAAGGGCAACAGGTCTCTTGGTAAATTTTACCAATAAAGCCTACAATTCCACTAGAAAGTGATAGGCAAAGATCAAATGATGAAATACCAGCAGTGGTAGTTCAGGCACAGATCAGAGGGACCTAGCAAGCATCAGAACTTGAGGAACAAGAAAATCTACCACCCAGAACACCACTACCAAACAGTAGTAAAGCCATTGCTAAGTTATCCATTAGTACTAAAAGAATTCAGAAAGAGCTAGCTGAATTAACCTTTGATACACCTCCAAATTGCAGTGCTGGGCCTAAAGGGGATCACATTTATGAATGGAGGATCCTGGAATGGAATCCTTGGTAAAGATCTCCAGATCATTTTACATGTGAGTAAACCAAGGCAAATGGGGTAAAGTGACATTGACATACCCGGACTCACACAGCTGGTGACTGATGTGGGATTTGAACTCAGGTCCTCCTGATTCTAGGCCCTGTACTCTATCCACTGCATCACCTAATTTCCCCAGATAACAAGATAACTGTCTCTAAGTATTTACAGGATTATCAAGTCAAAGAAGGATTCAAATCTGTTTGGCACCAAAAGGAAGAAATAGAAACTATGGGAAAAACTTGGAAAGAAGAAGATATAGGCTTGACATATGGAAAAACTTCCTATCAATTAGAGCTGTGCACAAGTGGAATGGATCATTTTTAGAAAAGAGTACCCCTTCTTCCTCAACAGGATCCTTTGAACAAAGGCTCAGTGACAATTTCTCAGATAGTCTGCAAAATGGATTTTTGTTCATAAGTGGGTTGGACTAGATCATCAGTGATAAATCTAACTCTGGGATTCTATAATTTTTTTTTTTGTTTTCTGCAATATTCCATAGCTTGTCATTCAAGGCTTTCTATAATCCATTTTAGACTATTGTTTCTGGTATTATCTCTCATTACTCTTCAATATGAAATCTCCACTTGATATAAGTGGAGTATATTTGACACTTTATTTCTTCCATATCTTTGCTTATGCTATTCCCTCCACTAGGAATAACCCCTTCCAATTTTGTATATTGAAATCTTATTCATTCTGAAAGGGCCAAATCAGATCTCACATCTTCTAGAAACCTTTTCTAATTAGTGATCTCTTGCTAGTGTGATGTTTTGTAATTTTTATGGTGTGTATAATACATATTCATAGGGGTATTTATATAACAACCAAATAATATGGTTGGTTTGTACATGTTTTATTTATCTTACTGGAATATATCCTTATTGACGGCAGTGTCAATATTTTATGTTTCTCCTATAAAGTCTAGCATATAATAGGTTTTTAATAACTATTCACTGAATGAATGTATAACTAACAGGTACATAATTAACATTTTAATTGGGAAATGGTTGTGTTAGTATTGGGTTTTCCCTATCCCATAAATTCTATAGTTATTTTCTCTCAATAATATTTGTTGCTTAAGGCCACTCAGCTTTCAAGTAGATGGAGTTGATATCAGTAGAGGTTGGGTTGTTCAGTGGATGGACCTTTGTAGGTTAGTGGATGAAGCAGTAGAATGCCTTAGAAGGTAACCTAGGCCTGTCATGCTTCTCTAACATAAAGATTACATGAATCTTTTTTCATTCTTAACTTGATTCATATTCTTTTTTCATTTTTTCATTCATGACTTGATTCAATTCGACAAACGTTATGTACCCATGTACAAGTCATTGTGCTGGGGGAGGGGGCTATAAAAACAAAAAAAGTGGTCACCACCCTGAAGGATCCTATATTTTATTCTGGTGAAATAGATGAAAAAACATTTACTTTGCCTTATTTTTTATTGTTCTCACGAACAGACTTTCTGTAGATGAGGAAGTAGTTCCTTTAAGGCCTATCATACTGCTCCTTGTTACAAGATGAACATCTCAGTAATTTCTGTGAAGGTTAGGTAGGGATTAGAAAATCTCAAGAAAGAAAATATCACTAGTCTTTAAATGAAATATACTTACTTTCTGAAAAACCATTGATTATCATACCTTTAAGCAATCTCTGATGTCAGGTTTGTTGGGAAAAAAATTACTAGTTCATCAAGGAAAATTTATGAATTAATTTGAATAGTGCATATCATTATTAGTTTTCCTAGACCAATTCAGCAGAGTGATTACTTTCTGACACTGTAGCTTACAGTGATACATTTTACTCCCCTTTGGATCTCAGTTTTTTATCTGTATAATAAAGGAATTGGACTTTGTGAACTCTAAAACTGTTTTTAGGTTTAGGATTTTGTGACTGGGTGAGCAGACTAAAAATTAGAATTCAGTTGTCTTTTACTTGAATTTCTCTAACATTTTCATATATCTATAGCATTAATAGTAATAGACAGCAAAGAAATTACACTGCTTATGTCTTATGCCCATTCTGTAAGTTTGGCCAATAGTTTTGACTTTATCCTTTTCACTTGAGTAGCTAAGAAAAGGTAAATTTGCAATTTTACTTCATTCCTTTTCTCTACCTGTTGTATGGTAGAAGTGTTCATATGTTGTCAAGTTAAACAGAAAGAGAAATGGAGGAGAAGAATAAAAGGAATTGGATAATTCACTAACTGAATAATCAATTCATGAAGAGGAGTTGATTATTTTTTTACTTCATTTTATGTATTTTTATTTCCCTGAAATATATTGCATTGGAACAAAATTAATGTGGTATGAACATGAACTAATAAAATAAGTGGTGCTGATTTTCTGCTATTAAACATAAAATTAGCATAATGTAAATATGAGAATGCACAATAAAGACCACACATACATGCAAAATAAAACAATATTAAACAATGTTTTTTTTCTATGCCCAAAGATAAAATGGCATCTATGTGAAACATTTTCAATGCTCAAATTTTCTTCATATGAGTTATTAAAAATAAACAAGGGAGTATGATACAAATCAGGGGTAGTTTCCATTAACACCATGGGATAAGTGAATCTAATTCCCCACCCCAAATTTAAGATTAAATGGAAAGGTTAAATTTAATCAAATTATTCATCCATCCATAATGTGTATTGTGTAACAAGGCACTGGGAATACAAACACAAAAATGAAATCCCTTTTTCCTCCTCAAGGACTTTATGTTTTTCTGCAGATAGTACTTTGGGAATGGAGATACCTGTAAAGCAATGCAGACAAAAGGTAGAATGTCTGTAGGGAACAGGAAGTGGGTGGGCCTGTTTGGAACAAAAAGTGAATAGAAGACTAATAGGTAATTATCCTGAAAAGCTAGTGTGTAAATACTTGTAAATAAAATGATAAATTTCAAATCAAGTACATAAGAAGCCTAAGAAGATAATTATGTGAGATACCTTTTAAATAGTGGATATATAAAACCTAGAGAAATAATGCTGGCCTTATTTCTTTTTCTGAAAACAGGATCCATAATCTCAAAATAGATCCATGATCTTTGAGTGACTTAGTAGTTATAATTAACATGCAGATCAGACAATCCCCAGCCTCTCAGTTGAAAAAAATATTCCCTATTCTTTCTTTGTCAAAAAAACCCACAACTACTTTTGTTTGACATTTAATATTATTCACAAATGATGATAATAGGAATATTACCTTTTGACAAATGTTCATGCACTTTAATAATTATCTACTGGGAAAGGGCTCTCGGGGTTGTATATTGGTATCAAGTTCATATATATATCTTGGACTTTTATTGTTGATATTTGATGCAAATTTTCATTGCACTTTATATTTTCTCTTCTTAATATGCCTTTTTGATTTGGTTTTTGCAAAAGTTTAGAATATTATGTATTCTTAATTGATGATTTTGATCTTTAGAATTTTCATTATGCCTTATTTTATATGTGGAGCTTATCAGTTTTGTGTCTTACATAATATATTATCAATTTTGTTTCTTACATAATATAACAATCGGAACAACAGGTTACATTTATATATTATTATTAGGGATGCAAAGCATTTTGCATTTTATTTTATTTGAGTCTCATAACAGTGCTGCACAGGAGATATTACTATTATTCCAATTTTACAGAGGAAGAAAATGACAAGAGCCAGTAGGTGCCTATTTCTACCTTATGTAGTTTGTTCTATTGATTGGCTTTTCATTTTCCTTTTTTATCATTAGCAATTTTATTGACTGCTGCTTTACGGTATAACTTGATATCTGGTAATGCTATGTCCCTTCATTTGTACTTTTTCTCATTTTCTACTTGTGATTTTTTGTCTTTTAATCTTTAATTTTTTTAAATTTTATTTTGTTTTGTTCAGAAAAGTATCTCCTAGGTAGAAAGTGTTCCCTAGTTTTTAATTCCCTTTTGTAAAAAATTCTGATGTTAATGTGTTTATTGAGGGTATAGCACAGAGGGTATATGCAACTGTTTAAGGAAGAACAACCATTTTTGGTAATGTCTTTAGAATACAATTTTATGAATACTTTTAAAATATATAATTGACATTGAAAAAATCTCTATCCATTATATATGATTGATATTATAAATATCTTACCTCAAAATTCTCTGTAGTTTGTCATTTATTTAATTTATACAATTGAACACAATATAAACAATAGACAAAATAATTATTATTCATAATTCTAGAAGCCCTTTGTCATACTACATTATATATATATGTATATATATCTACCCTAAAATAGCCTGGAAACCATCTTGTAACATTATCTTATTAGCACATTAGGGTAGCGAATTTATCAGATTATCTAATTGTTAACTTGAAAGCTAGGGAGAAGTTAATGAGAAGATGAGATATGAGATAGGAAAGAACAGAGATATGAGATAAGAAAGAAATGTATGATTTAGCATTTTTGCTGAATCTGTATTATGATTTCATTGACATGGTACTCCACTGATAAAGGCTGCAATAACTTCCTGGAATCTTTAGCTCCCTTCAAGGAAGTACTCAAGTACCATTTGCTTTGTGAAACTTTTACTGATTCCTCTATATGTTAATTCCTTGCTCAAATGATTTTATATTTATTTATTTTCTTGTGTATGTGTTAAACAAATTTTCTCTTAGAAAGGCCTAAACTTCTGGGCTTTAGGGATTATTATTTTTCATATTGTTTGTCTTTAGTATCCAGCACAGTGTCTTTCACAAAGCGAATACTTAATAAATCCCTGTTGAATAAGTGAATGATTGATAGGGTCCATTTGTCTAATGCTAACACTCAGCAGGTTCCAAATCTCTTTGACACACTTTTATCTCATTTGATCCTTGTGAGTTAGCACTTTTCTTTAAAATTGAAATCTAAACCAATAAACAGAGCACAGTAATAAATGATAAATGAAAAAACCCAGATGCTCTATGCTACCCACCAATATCAAGTTTACTAGGAGTTAAGTTTATAGGAGTCCTTTCATACTCTATATTTTTTGTCTGTATGATTGCTAATTTAAGATGAAAACTCTTAAAAACTCATCTACTATATAAATGAAATCCATTGGGTTAACATCATGAAAGTACCCAGTACTCTCTTCTCAATCTGATTCTGTGATATCATACTCATATAGTTTTACCTTGATGTCCCTTTGCCCTCCCCTCCAAAGGAAATGACAGATAAACATGAGTTGTTATTGTTTACTTTGTTCTCAAAGAGAACCAAAATGACATTACTATATTGGGGATTAAGTTACAGTAGGATTGTGACTTGTTGGTCACACAAAGATGTGCTCAGAATGCTCTACCACAGATCTGACACAAAAGTCTATGTGTACATTTGGGGTGAATTCTCAAAATGTGTGCATTTTGTGTTTCTTTTGAGCAACTTCAATTTTGTTTGAATTATTTCAAGACCAATGTCTTCTTCAAAAACTAAAATTAAGAAAAAACCTGATAGGAATTAAAAAAAAAATTTATTAAAGCTCTATTTGCAAAACATATGCATGGGTAATTTTTTCAACACTGAACCTTGCAAAGCCTTCTGTAACAAAATTTTCCCTCCTTCTTCCCACTCCTTCTCCTATGTGGCAGGTAGTCCAATACATGTTACTATGTTAAAATATATAACAAACCCAATATATATGCATATTTATACAGTTATTTTGCTGTACAAGAAAATTTGGATCTACAATAAAAAAAATGAGAAGGAAAACAAAATGCAAGCAAACATCAACAGAAAGCATGAAAATGCTATGTTGTAGTCCCCACAGATCCCACAGGCCTCTCTCTGGGTGTAGATGGCTTTCTTCATCATTGAACAATTGGAATTGGTTTGAAACATCTCATTGTTGAGGAGAGCCATGTTCATCAGAATTAATCATTATGTAGTCTTGTTGTTGCCATGTATATTGATCTCCTGGTTCTGCTCATTTCACTTAGCATCAGTTCATGCAAGTCTCTCTAGGCTTCTCTGAAATCATCCTGCTGATCATTTCTTACAGAACAATAATATTCCATAATATTCATATACCATAATTTATTCAGCCATTCTCCAATTGATGGGCATCCATTCAGTTTCCAGTTTCTAGCCACTACAAAAAGGGCTGCCACAAACATTTTTGCACACATGGGTCCCTTTCTCTCCTTTAAGATCTCTTTGGGATATAGGCCCAGTAGAAACACTGCTGGGTCAAAGGGTATGCACAGTTTGATAACTTTTTGAGCATAATTCCAAATTGCTCTTCAGAATGGTTGGATCTGTTCACAGTTCCACCAACAATGTCTGATAGGAAATTGATCTACATAACTATTTACATTCACATTTACATGCTTAAAGAAACTCCAGAAGTGGAACTTAAAAAGCCAAGGAAGGAAAGAAATATACACATTAGGAATCATTAATTTTCATATTCCTAGAGATTCAGATTTCCCTCTTAATGCTACTTATATCAAACCTGCAAATAAGCAAGAAGACGAAATGGTGAGAGTGTATTTATAGCAGCTGCAGCAAGAAACTGTCTTGAGGCTTTGTGAAAAGGTCTTTGATGCTCAAAGGGACAAACCTAGCAAGTGGTGCTTTATGAAGAGACAGTTAATGAACAAGAATCTTTTGGGCAATGACTAGATCTTGTGCAGTCATTTCCGTTGCGGAAGCATCCCATGTTTGAAAGCAAGATGTACACAGTTCTTGGTCTTTGTTTTAAAAAATTTATACAGGGGGCAGTTAGGTGGAGTAGTGGGTAGAACACCAGCTCTGAAGTCAGGAATACTTGAGTTCAAATCTGACCTCACACACTTAATACTTCCTAGCTGTGTGACCTTGGACAAGTCACTTAATCCCAATTATCTCAGCAAATATATATGTGCATATATATATATATATATCAAGGAAGAAGAGATATATCCTTGGAAAAGCCTTTATTAATAATGTTGGGGTTTAAGGATCACTGAGGATTTTTGCAATGGTAAGCTGGTGTTTAATGATAATAAAAAAGACATATCATTAAAAACAAAACAGAAATCCTGAGGGATAACCTCCTCTTGCCATATACCCTCTTCCCGAAATCAGTCAGCTTTTGTATGAGCAATGAGCACCCCATCTTGTAAATCTCAATTAGAATAGAATGGACTTCAGATGCTTTGCCATGAAGAAAGTAGCCTAATAATATTTAAAACCTATTGAAAATTTGTCTAGAGAGTAATTGGATTTCAATCTGAGATAAACAATCAATAGCTTTAGCATTAATTGATGATGGTCTGTTGAGAATGCTATGCAAGTGTTCAGACCACCTGTCTAGGAACATGTCCTTATTAATCAATGTGACTCCATCAGCACTGAATAATTGTAAGGAACCATTGCTCTTTGACCCAGAAGTAGACTTCAGGGCATCATAAAAGTGCTATGGATTATTACTATCAAAAGAAAACTGAAATTTATCTGCCTTCTTACTGAGTCAAGAATCCTGTATCTTTTAAAGTTTCACTTGTACTTTACTCTTGATAGAATTAAATGCTGCCTTCTTAGAGATAGATGAACTATCTGTTGGTAAACCCCAAGAAGTTCTCGTTTTTCATTTCTACTGGTAAACCCGATGGAGTTCTTGTTTTTTCATTTAACAGCATCTGAAATTCCCCATCATTTCTGCCAAACCAGTCTTGATATTTATGAGTATTCTGATTCAAATGAACAAATATAGTTTGAACATCAAATCTCTGAAAGCTGCCTACTCCTTTTCTGCTCTTCTGTTACTAACTGTGTGTTGGCCCAGCTTTCCCACCAAGTTAGCTGCGAACTATAACTACTCAGAGAAGAACTCTAATCTGTTGATATTAAGTGTTCTTTTTGCCTTGAGGATGCCACTTTTGTTGAGTGCAAATATTTAACTAGGAGAGAATCAGTCTATGATCAGTCTAACACCCTGCAAAACATTGTCTTTGACAGTCTTGTATCCTGCCTGTCTCTTTTCCTTATCATCAAACAGTCTGTTAAATACCAGTGTTTGCTGAAAGGGTACATTCGTGAAGTTTTATTGCATTTAGGTAAATGGAAGATGTTGTAGGTGATGAGAAAGTTTTGAGGTGCACAAAGTTACCATTGCTGTTGCTGTTTCTGACTGTTCCTCTCAAGGACTCCCTAACATGTCTGATAGTCTGAGCATACTCTAGCATTAAAGTCATCCAGAACTATAAGCTTGTTTTCTTTTGGCATATTGATCGTAAGGTTCTTCACAAAATTTTTCTTTGATCTCATCAGGATTTGTCACTGATGATGAATATATAGGCACTGATGATGGCAGCATGGCATTTTCCTGCAAGTGGCAATCACATTTTCATAAGCCTGTCCACTCCTTTTGTAGGCATGCAAGCTTATTTTCTAAATTAGTTTTCTTTCTTTCTTTCTTCATTTTTTTAAAGCTTTTTATTTGTATAACATATGTATGGGTAGTTCCTCAGCATTGATCTTTACAAAGCTTTCCATTACAAATTTTACCCCCAGTCCCCTTCCCTCCCCTAGATGGCAGGAAGTCCACTACATGTTAATAATGTTGAAATAAATTGTGCAAGAAACAGGTTGTGCAAGAAAAATCCTATCTACAAGAAAAAAAAAAGAAAATGAGAGAAAGGAAACACAATGCAAACAAACATCAATAGGGAGCATGAAAATGTTATTTTGTGGTCCACGTTTCATATCCCTCTCTCTCTTGGTGTATATGGTTTTCTTCACTGAACAATTGGAACTGGTTTGAGACAATTCTTTGTTGCAGAGAGCCATGTCTATCAGAATTGATCATCGTGTAATATTGTTGCTGCTGTGTATAATGATCTCCTGGTTCTGCTCATTTCACTCAGCATCAATTCATGCAAGTCTCTCCAGGCTTCTCTGAAATCGTCCTGCTGGTCGTTTCTTACAGAGCAATAATATTCCATAACATTCATGTACCATAATTTATTCAGCCACTATCCAATTGATGGGCATTCATTCCGTTTCCAGTTTCTAGCCACTACAAAAAGGGCTGCCACAAACATTCTTGCACATGTGGGGCCCTTTCCCTCCTCTAAGATCTCTTTGGGATATAGGCCCAGTAGAAACACTGCTGGGTCAAAGGATATGCACAGTGTGACAATTTTTTGAACATAGCTCCAAATTGCTCTCCAGAATGGTTGGATCCATTCACAGTTCCACCAACAATGTATTAGTGTCCCAGCTTTCCCATATCCCCTCCAGCATTGTTATCTTTTCCTGTCATTTTAGCCAATCTGACAAGTGTGTAGTGGTACCTCAGAGTTGTCTTAATTTGCATTTCCCTGATCAATAGTGATTTGGAGCAACTTTTCATATGACTAGAGATGGTTTTAATTTCATCATCTGAAAATTGTTCATATCCCGTGACCACTTATCTATTGAAGGGTGGCTTGAATTCTTATATATGTGAGACAATTCTCTATATATTTTAGAAATGAGGCCTTTATCAGAACCATTAAATGTAAAGATGATTTCCCAATTTGATGCTTCCCTCCTAATCTTGTCTGCATTAGTTTTATTTGTACAGGAACTTTTTAACTTAATATAATCAAAATTATCTATCTGGTGTTCAATTAGGAGTTCCAGATCTTCTTTGGACATAAATTTATTCCATCTCCACAGGTCTGAGAGGTAAACTATACTAAGTTCCTCTAATTTGCTTATAATATCACTCTTTATATCTAGATCATGAACCCATTTAGATCTTATCTTGGTATGTGGTGTTAGATGTGGGTCAAGCCCTAATTTCTTCCACACTAGTTTCCAATTTTCCCAGCAGTTTTTGCCGAGTAGTGAGTATTTATCCCAAAATCTGGGGTCTTTGGATTTATCAAACACTAAATTGTTAAAGTTATTGCCTAGATTGCCCTGATATCCTATCCTATGCCACTGATCGACTGCT
>JAJPUD010004441.1:134209-159637 GCA_023553655.1 Myrmecobius fasciatus
TCTCTCTCTCTCTCTCTCTCTCTCTCTCTCTCTCTCTCTCTCTCTCTGTCTCTTTCTCTCTCTCTCTCTCTCTTTTGCTGAGGCAATTGGGGTTAAGTAACTTGCCCAGGGTCACACAGCTAGGGAGTGCTAAGTATCTGAGACCAGATCTGAACTCAGGCCCTCCTGGCTTCAGGACTGGTACTCTATCTACTGTGCCAACTAGCTGCCCATATATCTTTTTTTTAATACACACTGAAAATGTAAAGTGTTTGAACATAATTTATACCAGATAAACTTAAGTTTTCATAGAATCTTTACAAATTGAGTAGTCCATTGACTTGTGAATACTTTGTATAGGGCTTGGATCTATGACTTGCATAAACATTTTATTTTCATAGTCAAGTTTAGTTATTTGACATGATGGTATAGTTACTGAACTTGAAGTCAGGAAAACATGGACTTGAATTCCATTTTAGACACTTATTAGTTCTAAAGGTCTAGCCAAATTGTTTGATTTCTTTTTTTTTCTTTTTGCTGAGGCAATTGGTTAAGTGATTTGCCCAGGGTCACACAGCTAGGGAATGTTAAGTGCCTGAGACCAGATTTGAACTCAGGTATTTCTGACTTTAGGGCTGGTGCTCTATCTACGGCATCACCTAGCTGCCCCAAATTGTTTGATTTCTTTGAGCTTTAGTTATATCATCTATCAAATGGGGAGCAGCTCCTATCTCACATGATTGTTAAGATCAAACGTTATAATATATGGCATTGAGCTTTTACTAAGGTGATGGCAGTGGGAATAAATCAGAAAAGACAGACTGAGAGATGCTGTGGAGATGGATTAAACAAGACTTTGCAGGTAACTGGATAAGAATTGAGAGAGAGAAGAGATTCAAAGACAACTCAATGCTTAGTTCATCATCTATAAAATGGGGAGAGTTGGACTAGATGGCCTTTAAGATGCATTCTAGCTTTTAAATGGAAATTAAGATTTCCAAGAGAGCAAGTAGAGAGAAAAGAAGATTAAGTACATATATTTGGGAAATGCCTATAAGGATTATGTCATCATAGATCTAGAAAGAGAAGGGCTCTCAGAGCTATATAGATATATCTCTTCACTTTTCAGATGAGGAAACTGAGACCTGTTGAAGTTAAATGACTTGCATATTGTCATGGAAATAGTAATCTAGAGAAATGATTTTAACTACAGTCCTCTGATATTAGAGAAAGTGTTATTTCCATTTTGTCAGAAGTCATCAGTAGAGCTAGAGGAGAAGCAGCCAGATAAATAGGACAAATGGGAGAGTATGCTGCTGGTGAGGACATGAGAGAAGAAATCCAGCAGCAAGAGGTGGCCAACAGTGCTAAAAACTGCAAAGAAGTCAAGAAACATGCTACTGGACTTGGCAATTCAATTACAGGTAATCATAAAATGAGAAGTTTCATTTAGAGTGATGATGATGAATGATTGAATAAAGGGACTGAAGAGAAATCAGGGAAGGTAGTGGAAGTATTATGTATTGATGATTTTGTCAAGTCAATAAAAGTCCATTATGTATTTACTACTATAAGTTAGCAAGCATTTGTTAAGCATTCACTATATAATTGACAGTTGTCAAGATATTAACCAGTGAAGGGGAGGAGAGGGAAGATTTGATAAATGGATAGAGCAGGTGATTCAAGGGGATGTTTGTTCATTGTTACTGTTTTTGGATGAGGAGGCTTGGGCATATTTGTAAAGAGAAAGGAGTGACTTCATTTTATTTATTTTTAAATTTTCTTGGTGAGACATTTGGGGTTAAGGTCACACAGTTAGTAAATGTTAATTGTCTGAGGCCATATTTGAAATCAGCTCTTCCTGACTCCAGGGTTGGTACTCTATCTACATGCTATCTAGGTCTCCAGAGAGACTGAAGGACATAAAAGGGATATAGGATTTTTTGTGTAAAGTTCAAGAACATTAGTGAGTGAATAGGATAAGAGATTCACGTTGCAATATCTTTGGTGAGAAGTAAAAATATCTCTTCTTAGGGCATTCTAAGAAGTTATGAGATGATGCTCCTGAGGAATTATGAGGTGTGCAGTTTGGGAAGGAGGAAGTTCCTAGCAGAAGTATCATTTATCTCAGTGAAATAGAAAACTAGGGCATTTGCTGCGTGTGAGATGAAGAATGCTAGTTTGTGACTTTTGCTATGGAGAACACAATAGAAAGTTAATTTCAGCTTAACAGACTTTTGTTAGCAAACCATTCTATGTTTGGAGTTGGGACTACATATACAGACCAAAACAAAATAATTTTACCTTTTCAGGAGCTTATATTTGAATAAAGGTAGTATCAATACAATCTACATACAAATAAATAAATGAGGCTAGATCTTTGTATGTTTTTTCCTATTTCTTAATCTTGTTTAAAATATATTAAAGTCTAGACTTTACATATGTGAAAATTAAATATGACAAAATTGATAACTATTTTATGTATATGTAATGTTATATATTTCCAGTGATCCTATGTATTTTAAGCAATCCTGTCTATAAATATTGTATGTTGATTATCTTTCCCTCAAAATCTACCCTACTTCAAAACTTTCCTATTTCTATTGAAGATGCCATCATTCTTCTGCTCATCCAGATTTATAACCTTGGAGTCATTCTTAAGTCTTCTCCTTTAATCTCCATAGCTAAACTGTTGCCAATTCTACTTGATTCTATCTCCTCAATATCTCTTGAATCTTTCTTATTTTCTCCTATTTACATGACTATACTCCAATTTAAGTCCTCATTATTTCTTTCCTGGAATACTGAAGTTTTTTCTAACTGGCCTCCCTGTTTAGTCACTTCCTTTTCTAATTTATCCTTCACAATACTTCCAAAGTATGGGACTGATCATGTCATCCCCCCACTCAAGAAGTTTAATACCTCCCTAGAGCCTTTAAAGTCCTTTAAAAATTTTAACCCATTCCCAATATGAGTAGGTTTTCAGAACTACAAGTCTTTCTCCACACCTCTAATGCATCTGTCTATTCTTCTTTGCAACTCATTCATATAATGTAATTATTATTTTTACCTTTTCTAAGGCAGTTTTCCTTTTTAGAGTCAGATCATACTTAATATTGCTCTAATCTTTCTTTTGAACTACTCAATTGTGATATCAATTTTAAACATGTGGTATGCATTTCTATGTAAAAACATAAACAATTTGTGTATGTTAAGTTCCTTGAAATTGATTTTTGATATTAGCTCTTACATGTTAAATTTTCTATTGAGTTTGGTTTTGGTTGAAAGAAAGTCCTGAAAATCTGTAACCAATGAATGTTCTTTTTTTTTCATTTAGTCTTATGGATAATTTCATTCAGTAATATGGATAATAATAATTATCATACTGCATATGATATTTCTGGCCATAAGCCTAGTTCTTTTGATTGCCAATATATATAATTCCAGGAACAGCAGTTTTTATTGTGGCTGCCGTTAAGTCTTGTACAATTCTAATTGTAACTCCAGCATATTTGAATTGCTTTTTTCTTGTTTCTTGTAAAATTTTCTCTTTGATCTGAGGTTTTTGAAATTTGGCAACAATATTCCTATATGTTTTCCACCAAAGATCTCTGAGGTGGTGGTTAGTGGATTTTTTTCTATAGAGAGCCACAGATAGTAGGGGAACTCTGGATGAGGTATAAGTCTAGCCCAGAGGGAACCTGCTGACAATGTCTCATTTGGCTCCCCATCTCCCCTAAGGGCTCTAGGCCTTCCTAAGAAATCAGAAGTCTGTAACAACCTGTGTTGTAATTAAAGCAGAGTGATGCCAAATGGCAAAGAGTCATCTATGTACAATAGCAAGTTATTTATGTGGTCCTGGATGCACAGTATATAGTTAGCGCATGTACAGTGTTGCTTTGATTATATAAGGTTATTAGGGTATATAAGGCTGACAGAATTTGGAATAAATGGACTCCATGTTTGACCATCCTCGTGAGTCCCACCTCATCAGTCTTCCAGTATGACCAAGGACTCAGGCTGGTACCAAAGTCCTCCAGAGAGCTACTCCGGACCCAACATTTTTCTATTTGTACTTTTCCCTCATGATCTATAACAATTTTCTTGGATTATTTTTTGAATTATTGTGTCAAGGTTCTTTTTTTAGTTACAGATTTCAAATAGTCCAATTATTCTTATATTTTATCTTCTTGATCTGTTTCCCAGGTTTGTTGCTTTTCTTTTAAAATGTTTCATATTGTGCTCTATTTTTTCATTTCTTATATTCTGTTTTGTTATTTTTTGGTCACTTATAGCTTCACTTGCTTCCCTTCCCCAATTCTATTTTTTTTTTTTTGCTGAGGCAATTGGGATTAAGTGACTTACCTAGGGTCACACATTTAGGAAATGTTAAGTGTCTGAGATCAGATTTGAACTCAGGCCCTCCTGACTTTAGGGCTGGTGCTCCATCCACTTCGCCACCTTGCTGCCCCTCAATTCTAATTTTTAAAGAGTTATTTTCATCTTTAAAACTCTGTATCTTCTTTTTCTAGTTGGTTAACTTCCCCTCTCCCCATAATCTTCTTGTTTTTCTTGGTTTATTTTTATTTTAGTTTTTCATCAATGTCTCTTATTTGATTTTTTTTTTTTACTAAGGCAATTGGGGTTAAGTGACTTGCCCAGGGTCACACAGCTAGGAAGTGTTAAGTGTCTGAGGCCAGATTTGAACTCAGGTCCTCCTGACTTCAGGGCTGGTGCTCTATCCACTACGCCACCTAGCTGCCCCTCTTATTTGATTTTAACATTTTTTTTTTTTTTTTTGAGTTCTAGAAATTTTCTCTGTGCAGGGAGACATTTAACATTACTCTTTGGGGTAGAAGAAGAACGTTTTACTTCAGTATCCTCCTCTGAAGATGAATCCAGTTTTTCTCTATTCCCAAAGTAAGTTTCTATGGTTAGGTTGTTAACCAGTGCATTTTATTTTTAAATGAGAAGTATTAATATAAGCACTTCTAATTGTGGGGTGGTGGCATGATACCTCTGTCTTCAATTCAACTCTCTCTTATGACCTGGAACCCCTAACCAAAAGCTCCTCACTCCTGCAAGTACTATCAGCCAGTAGTGTCCCTGCCCCACTGCCTTTGCACTCATTAATTTTGCTGGCTCCTTCTCACCCAGGGCTGGGGTTCTGCAGCACAGCTGGGCCTGGCATTCCTAACCAGTCGAGGTTCTCTCAATCTTTTTGGACTCAGACTCTGGACTCCTCATAAAGTTAGGGAAGTAAAAGTCTCTGTAGTTCTTGCTGAGGCTCTGGCCAAACCTGGCTAACCCCAGGGGTCCCTACTTGGTGTTTCTGTGTAGTTAGCTGGGAAATGTTTGCACATCACACAAATTAATCCCCAGTTTGGAGGCTTTCTTCAGATTTTCTTGGGTTGTACCAGAAGAACCCTATTATGCCCCAAGTATTGCTGATTTTTCATCAGTCTATTTTAATTCTGTTTGTGGGGGGAATCTGGAGAGTTTAAAATTTAACAGTTTACACCACCATCTTCCCAGAATCCTCCCCTTGTCTCCAATTCTTAAAAAAAAAGTTTTAATCTTCACCTTCAAGAAAAAAAAATCCATGGAATTTCAAGTTCTGGAAACTAAAGATAAGGACTGGATTTTAAAAACCAGTATATTCCTATAATAAATCTCTTTTCTATAGAAAATGCCATGATATTTTATTTATTAGGAATTAGAAGCTTCCTTAAATTTCTATGAAGAATTTTTATATCTTAGCAAAAAGTCATAAAAATTGAGAAATGAAGATTGAAATGTAATACCATTGTGTTAAATGATAAAACTATTTTTTGATACCATAAGACCATTGTATTGGGAAGTCAGGACTATTAGGTTCTAGTTCTGGCTCTGCCATTAATCATATGCATAAATTTGCGCAGATGAATGAGGCCTAGATGCATCACAGCTTCCCATCTGTGAAATAAAGTGTTTATAATAGATGATTTCTAAGGTCCAGATACAAGATTCTATGATTCAAATTGTAATGTGAGTAAAATTATGATCTGGGAAATTCAAAATGATTGTATGAAACCTGACATTCATGCAATGTGATTGGATTATATAATGCTTTTGGAAAGTAGAAAATGTTATTGAGATGCAGTTTCAAGATGTGAATTCAAAACTGAAACATCAGCATGTGTAATCATTTCTGGATTACATGATCATCTTGAGGAAAGAATTATATAGACCCTTGTCTGCATGGAGGATGAGTGACAATGAAGAGGTGGGGAAGAAGATTGCACATTTCAAACCATCAGTAATGTGGGACCTTAAAAACATTATAAGTGAATGGTGAACATTTGGAACATTCACTTATGGTGCATGCTGCAATTCTAATAGTTTTATTTTATTATAAATAAACATGTTATCCAATTATGTATTTTTATTTATATAAAATGACATAAAATATAAAATCGAGGAAACGTATGACCAAAAGTTGAGGTGTGCCAATTGTAGCTAGCCAGGGCCATTTTCTTGGTTGAACAGAAATCTAATTTAATTTCCATCTAAAGAATCTATTCACTTTTGTGTATTTTCTTTTATTTATTTTAATCTATAGAACTTTTATGATTTCTGCTTTGGTATTTATATTGATAAATGGGTTTACACACTTTAATTTTTGTGATTTTTTAAAATAATTATAATTTGATGGGAAATAGTCAAGTCTCCTGGTATAAGCTTGAGTTACTCCTTTGTCTTTAAAAGATTGTGACCTGGGACATATCTTGAAATCCCAAATCATGCTTCTGGACCCAGCCATATTTACATGGAGCAGATAGATGTAAATCTAATCTCACTCTCTTGAGTGAACAGAGACATCAGCTTTGCATTCCCTTCTCTTATTCTTCCCAAGGTATAAATTATGATTTCCCAGTTACCCTTGGAGAGGAGTAGGCCAAATTCTAGAGATAATTACCCATGTCTTTTGGTGACTCACAATTAGATAGCCTATGTAGACAGGCAGAGCTTACATGGGCAACATAAACCTTACATATGTTTTATTTAAATGTGACCAAATGCTAATATGAAAGTGGTGATGACAACATTCTAAATATGTTAATATATTGCTCATTTTGGAGATGCAATAGATCTAATAATCAAGACATCTGGAGTTTTATAGCTCTTGAAGTTGAGGAACTTAAATTTTTTTTGAAAACTGATTAGTTTATTTCTGTGTATCTGCATTTTTTCTTGTTCTTATTCTCTAGAATTATTTTTACTTTAAAATTTCCTCTGCATTGTGTTATCCTTGGATTACATGTTCTTTATTGGTAAGAAGAGTATGTTGTATCTTTAGATAGGGACAAGGTCAAATTAGTTGTCATATTGGATAGAGTTCTAGACTTGGAGTCAGGAATACTTCAGGTCAAATCCTGAATTAGACACTAATTATGTGTTCCAGAGCAAGTCACCTAATCTCTTTCTGCCTTAGTTGAATCATAGTAAAATGAAGAAAATAGTAGCACCTAGCTCACACACTGTGAGTGAGGATCAAATGAGATAACATATGCTTCTTCAATTCCTAATATAATTCATTCCAGTTTCTTGCCACTACAAAATACTTTGCCCTGCATACCTCTAAAAGATATTCTGAAAAAAATATGAATATGCTACAAAACTGTTCAGTGTAACCTTTTCCAAGAACAGTTTTCACAAGAGCTATACATGACTTAGGAATCACACAACTATGATCGAATTGTCTTGCTAAGACTCTGTACTTAGAAATGGTGGTATGATTTTTCTAAATGAATCCTTAGGCAGGGTATCTTTTAAATCTAGGGTTATATATATATATATATATATATATATATATATATATATATATATATACATACTCAATGCCTAGTTATATATCTGACATATAACAGGCATTTAGTAAGTAGTTATTGATTGACTAAAATAAAAGCACTGGCATATACTTTCTTTTTAAAAAAATTATCTTGTCAAATTGCTTGCTTTCTCAATGAGGAGGGAGGGAAAGATAGAAGGAGGGAATTTGGAACTAAAAAAATACCCAGATGTTAAAAATTGTTTTCACATTTAATTTGGGAAAGATTAAAATATTAAATTATAAATTATTTTATTTGTACATCCACATTTTCTTTTCTATACCAACTCCATCAACTGAGAAAATAAAAAACAAATCCCTGTCATGTATGTAAAATAGTCAAGCAAAGCAAATTCTCACATTGACTGTGTGTCTCTCTGTCTCACCCTCTTTCTAAAAGTTTCATAACCTCTCTATTTGGAGGTAAGTAGCACATTTTAACACCAGTCCTCTGGGATTGTGGTTGGTCATTGTGTTGATAGTTAAGTTCTTAAATCTTTCAAAGTTTTAGCCACAAACTTTCAAGATCAAATATCTTGTTCTTTCCTTACTCGCACTTCTCATGTAAATAACATTTTTAAAGTATTCCTCAATATTGTTTTCTCCTCAATAATTGACAGTCACAAATTTCCAATAGAAGCCTATTTGAAACCATTAATAAATTATGGTTAATTTATAGAGAGATCAGCAGATCCAGAATTGAATGCACAATGACTATAACTATAGGAAAGAAGGGGGAGAGAAAACAAGAAGAAAGGAAAGGCATAAGTGACAGCTTCAGACAGACCTTATCAAGATATAGAATAAAATAATTTTAATTTCATTTGTTTGTTGTTTAGTAACTCATTTGTTTTTCGCCTTGTTAAATGCTAAGGGTTTATGTAAATTTTTATTTCCTTTGTGCGTTTATTTTACTTTACGGTAATCCATATGAATGATTGTACTGGACATTTCAAACTAGATATTCCACAGACATTGCATACTCAACCTCCATTAGTTATAAAAATCAGATGTTGTTATTATTATTATCTTTCTTCTCATTAGATCTCAGTGTAATGGTATCCCAGTGTATGAAGTATTCAGAGGAGACTAGTACCTCTGGTGTGAGGGCTTGTTGAGCATTTCCAGGGCTTCTTATCACCTTTGAAGTCTATCTGGCATTCAACTGCCACCTCTGGCTCCAAGCATGCACAACAGCCACACTCCAGCAAACCACTTCAACAGATAGGCTGACCTAGGTTGGGGGTATCTGACAGGTCTTAAACCCAAGGATGAATTAGAGGTGTGTATGTTTACCTGAAGCATGTGAAGACTGGGGAATGGGCAGATGATAGCAATTTGTTCTAACAACTATGAAAGTGGCTGAAGCAGGTGCTGTGGAATGCTTAGAGTTTGGTCAGAATCAAAGATGCCAAGGTCATCCAAGGTACCCTGGGTGCACCATCAATTTTCTTGACTTTTCTTGCCACTGGACTTTGATGACTGGAGGGGAAAGTGAGTCTGACATCTTTGTGTAAATTTGTCCAATTTACTATGAGTCAAGATAATCACCCAGCAAGGTTACTGGTCCTCTTCAAAAACAAAGCTATCTATAACCCTTTATATCTCTATATAGATATATTTATCTATATCTAATTGTCTGTCTGTCTGTCTTTCTCTTTCGCTATATCTCTACCAGATATATGGCTTTTCTCTCTCCTAAAACCTAAACTTCTTCCTAGGGGAGCTTCTTCAGTTACTAATATAAACCAATAAACTTCCACTGACCCCAGGTCTATATAGATACCCTGGGGAAGGATTACTTAGAAAAATCATAGAACCATTTATAAATACAGAGTTCTAGCAGGACAATTCGATCACAGTTGTGTGATTCCTAGGTCATATAAAGCTCTTGTGAAAACTGCTCTTGGAAAAGGTTACACTGAACAGTTTTGTAGTATATTCACGTTTTTTTTTTTCAGATTATCTTTTAGAGGTATGCAGTGCAAACTCTTTTATTCTCCCCCCCCCCTTTTTTCTTGCTAACTGCAGTGCTTCAATCCCTTCTGGAACTTCTCCAGTGTAATACAGCTCTTGCCAGTGAACCAAATTGCTCCTTACTTGACTTTTATGCAGGGAGGACTTTCAGATTAGATTAAAAATGTATTTTAAAAAGATAAGAAAGTTTTCCTTTTCCATTTTAACTTATATTATAAAAAATAGTGTAATGTTAAAATTCATATCTACACTTACTGATGATCTTCTCTAATACCATCTTTTTATAGACAATGAGGAACTGAGGGAGAAATAATTTGCTCAAGGTTCCACACTGTTAGTGGCAGATAGGCACATAGGTGTAGAGTTGTAAGATCAATGGTTTTCTGACCCCATTTCCATGTTACAGGTGAGGAAACTGAGATCCTTAGAGCTTTAATGACTAGCTGATCTCTACACAATTAGTGACAGAGGTGGTAGTAAAATTCAAATTCTTTGACTCTCAACCTTGTACTTTTAATATATCATCAAACTACCATCTCACTGGCAAAACTCTACAAATTTCAGGTTGTAAGTCATTTCTGGGAAAGAAGGCAATGTTTTAGGAGAGGTGGAAACTTTGTTTATCCTTATGTCCTTATAAAAATCCTGACTTAGAAAAAAATTTATCCATTAAGAGTCAGATATCTTAGGCTGCCTGAGTAATGAATATGAAAATATTCAAGACATCCTGTGGACTCCTATGTTGAAGCATGCCAAGGAGTGATTGCTATTGGTAGAAATCTTTGGGTCTCTGTGGGCCTCATTAATTTGATGTGCTTTGCCTTTGTGACAATGGAAGACTTGCCTACTCAATTACATGCACCTGTATCTCTGTGAGCTTGTCAAATCCCCTTCCCCTTTTGAGTCCTGAAGTCACAGTGCAGGAAAGTGCAACCATCTAGAAAAGAGAAACCTCCAGATTTGTTTTTTTCCTTGCTGCCGATGAAAGGGAAGGAACTCTCTCAATCAAGTATGAATTTATCGGTTAAAAGTTTGTTTTTCTTACCAGGGTAAGAGTCAAGGGTAATCTGTTTCTCAATTTCAGGGGATAAATAACTTTTCTTTGGGTGTCAGGATGTCTTGACTGTTACAAAGAAGTTTTTATTTGGCATGAAGATAAGCAATATACTCTCCTTGAGTTTTGAAGGGAGAAATAATCTGTGAAGTATTTCAGAATGGCCCTAATTGAAGATAACTGTACTCCAGTGTAGTCTGAAAAAATGTAAACATTTCATTCTTTTTTTAAATTTTTTAAATTATTTATTTATTTTTTTATTAAAGCTTTTTATTTGTATAACATATATATATGGGTAGTTCCCCAACATTGATCTTTACAAAGCTTTCCATTACAAATTTTACCCCCAGTCCCCTCCCCTCCCCTAGATGGCAGGAAGTCCACTACATGTTAATAATGTTGAAATGCTTGAGAAGTTATGCAAGAAAAATCCTATCTACAAGAAAAAAAAAGAATCAGAGAAAGGCAACACAATGCAAGCAAATGTCAATAGAGATCATGAAAATGTTACGTTGTGGTCCATATTTCATTTCCCTCTCTCTGGGTGTATATGGTTTTCTTCAGTGAACAATTGGAACTGGTTTGAGACAATTCTTTGTTGCAGAGAGCCATGTCCATCAGAATTGATCATCATGTAATACTGTTGTTGCCGTGTATGATGATCTCCTGGTTCTGCTCGTTTCACTCAGCATCAGTTCATGCAAGTCTCTCCAGGCCTCTCTGAAATCGTCCTGCTGGTCGTTTCTTACAGAACAATAATATTCCATAACATTCATATACCATAATTTATTCAGCCACTCTCCAATTGATGGGCATCCCTTCAGTTTGCAGTTTCTAGCCACTAGAAAAAGGGCTGCCACAAACATTCTTGCACAGGTGGGTCCCTTTCCCTCCTCTAAGATCTCTTTGGGATATAGGCCCAGTAGAAACACTGCTGGGTCAAAGGGTATGCACAGTTTGACAACTTTTTGAGCATAGCTCCAAATTGCTCTCCAGAATGGTTGGATCCGTTCACAGTTCCACCAACAATGTATTAGTGTCCCAGTTTTCCCACATCCCCTCCAACATTCACCGTTATCTTTTCCTGTCATTTTAGCCAATCTGACAGGTGTGTAGTGGTACCTCAGAGTTGTCTTAATTTGCATTTCTCTGATCAATAGTGATTTGGAGCAACTTTTCATATGACTAGAGATGGTTTTAATTTCATCATCTGAAAATTGCCTGTTCATATCCCTTGACCACTTATCTATTGAAGAGTGGCTTGAATTCTTATATATGTGAGACAATTCTCTATATATTTTAGAAATGAGGCCTTTATCAGAACCATTAAATGTAAAGATGATTTCCCAGTTTGATGCTTCCCTCCTAATCTTGTCTGCATTTGTTTTGTTTATACAGAAACTTTTTAACTTAATATAATCAAAATTATCCATCTGGTGTTCAATTAGGAGTTCCAGATCTTCTTTGGACATAAATTTATTCCATCTCCACAGGCCTGCGAGGTAAACTATATTACGTTCCTCTAACTTGCTTACAAAGTCCCTCTTTATATCTAGATCATGAACCCATTTAGATCTTATCTTGGTATATGATGTTAGGTATGGGTCAAGCCCTAATTTCTTCCACACTAGTTTCCAATTTTCCCAGCAGTTTTGCCGAGTAGTGAGTATTTATCCCAAAAGCTGGGGTCTTTGGGTTTATCGAATACTAGATTGTTAAGGTTATTGCCTAGATAGTCCTGATATCCTATCCTGTGCCACTGATCGACTGCTCTATTTCTTAGCCAGTACCAAACAGTTTTGATGACCGCTGCTTTATAATATAGTTTTAGATCTGGTACAGCAAGGCCACCTTCATCTGCCTTTTTTTTTTCATTAATCCCCTTGAGATCCTTGACCTTTTGTTCTTCCAAATGAACTTTGATACTATTTTTTCTAGATCTGTAAAATAATTTCTTGGGAGTTTGATTGGTATGGCACTAAATAAGTAGATTAGTTTGGGTAGTATTGTCATTTTTATTATGTTCGCTCTGCCTACCCATGAGCACTTAATATTTTTCCAATTGATTAGGTCTGATTTTATTTGTGTGGAAAGTGGTTTGTAATTTAGTTCACATAGTTTCTGACTTTTCCTTGGCAGATAGATTCCCAAATATTTTATCCTATCATCTGCTATTTGGAATGGAATTTCTTTTTGCATCTCTTGCTGCTGAACTTTGTTGGTAATATATAAAAATGCTGATGATTTATGTGGATTAATTTTGAATTCTGCCACTTTGCTAAAGTTGTGAATTGTTTCTAGTAGTTTTTTAGTTGAGTCTCTAGGGTTCTCTAAGTATACCATCATGTCATCTGCAAAGAGTGATAATTTGGTTTCTTTATTACCTACTCTGATTCCTTTTATCTCTTTTTCTTCTCTTATTGCTAAAGCTAACATTTCTAACACAATATTGAATAGTAATGGTGACAGTGGGCAGCCTTGTTTCACTCCTGATCTTATTGGGAATGGTTTTAGTTTGTCTCCATTATATATGATGCTTGCTGATGGTTTTAAATAGATGCTACTGATCATTTTAAGGAAAAGCCCATTTATTCCTATACTCTCTAGTGTTTTTAATAGGAATGGGTGTTGGATTTTATCAAATGCTTTTTCTGCATCTATTGAGATAATCATATGGTTTTTGTTAGTTTGGTTATTAATATAATTAATTATGCTGATAGTTTTCCTAATATTGAACCAGCCCTGCATCCCTGGTATAAATCCTACTTGGTCATAGTGTATTATCCTGGGGATGACTTTCTGTAATCTCATTGCTAATATCTTATTTAAAATTTTTGCATCAATATTCATTAGGGAAATTGGTCTATAGTTTTCTCTGTTTTCACCCTACCTGGTTTAGCTATCAGCACCATATTGGTCTCATAGAAGGATTCTGGCAGTATACCTTCTGTCCCTATTTTCTCAAATAGTTTGTGTAGTATTGGAATTAATTGTTCTGTGAATGTTTGGTAGAATTCACATGTAAATCCATCTGGCCCTGGAGATTTTTTCTTAGGATTGGTTAATAGCTTGTTCTTTTTCTTTTTCTGATATGGAGCTATTTAAATAATTTATATCCTCTTCTGTTAACCTGGGCAATCTATATTTTTATAGATATTCCTCCATTTCATTTAGATTATCAAACTTACTGGCATAAAGTTGGGCAAAGTAACTCCTAATTATTGCTCTGATTTCCTCTTCATTGGAGGAAAGTTCTCCCTTATCATTCTTAAGACTAACAATTTGATTTTCTTCTTTCCTTTTTCTTATCAAATTAACTAAAGGCTTATCTATTTTGTTGGTTTTTTCATAGAACCAACTCTTAGTTTTATTTATTAACTCAATAGTTTTCTTATTTTCAATTTTATTAATTTCTCCTTTTACTTTTAGAATTTCCAATTTGGTATTTAATTGAGGGTTTTTAATTTGTTCTTTTTCTAGTTTTTTTAATAATAAGCCCAATTCATTGATCTTTTCTTTCTCTATTTTATGCAAGTAAGCATCTAGAGATATAAAATTGCCCCTTATAACCGCTTTAGCCATATCCCACAAATTTTGGTATGTTGTCTCCTTATTTTCATTCTCCTGGATGAAATTATTGATTGTGTCTATGGTTTGCTCTTTCACCCATTCATTCTTCAGTATTAGATTATTTAATTTCCAATTAACTTTTGGTTTATTTTCTCCTGGCCTTATATTGCATGTGATTTTCATTGCATCATGATCTGAAAAGGATGCATTTACTATTTCTGCCTTTCTGCATTTGATTTTGAGGTTTTTATGCCCTAACACATGGTCAATTTTTGTATAGGTTCCATGGACTGCTGAGAAAAAAGTAAACTCCCTACTGTCTCCATTCAACTTTCTACATAGATCTATCGTACCTAATTTTTCTAACATTTGGTTTATCTCCCTAGTTTCTTTCTTGTTTATTTTGTGGTTTTATTTATCTAATTCTGAGAGAGCAAGGTTGAGATCCCCCACTAGTATCATTTGGCTGTCTATTTCTTCTTGCATCTCTCTTGATTTCTCCCCTAGGAATTTGTGTGCTATTGCACTTGGTGCATATATATTTAGTATAGATATTGCTACATTATCTATGGTACCCTTTAATAAAATATAGTTTCCTTCCTTATCTCTTTTGATTAGATCTCTCTTGGCTTTTACTTGATCTGAGATAAGGATTGCTACCCCTGCTTTTTTTTGTTCACCTGAAGCATAATAGGTCCTGCTCCAGCCGTTTACCTTCATCCTATATGTGTCACTATGTTTTAGGTGTGTTTCTTGTAGACAACATATTGTGGGATTCTGGTTTTTAATCCAGTCTGCTATCTGCTTCTGCTTTATGGGGGATTTCATCCCATTCACATTCACAGTTAGAATAACTAATTCTTTATTTCCTGCCATTTTATTTACCCAAGTTATGTTTTCCCCTTTCCTTTCCCCTTTCTCCCTTCCCCCCTCCTCAGTACTTTGCTTTTGATAACCCCCTCCTCCAAACAATACTCCACCCTTTAGATCCCTTCCCCCTGTTGTTACTCCTTTCCCCTGATTCTTCTATTTTCCCTTCTATTAGTTTATCCCTTTCTTTTCCTCCTTTCCCTCCCTCTTCCCTCTAGCAACAGACAAGTTTCTATGTGAAATCAAGTGTCTGATATACACTTTTAGAGCCCAACCTGATGAGAGTAAGATTTACACAATGCTCAACTCTCTTCCCTCTTTCTCTCAATTATATTAGGTTTTCTTTGCCTCTCCAAGAGATTTTACCTTGTTTTTACCTCCTTTTTTTTAGATCTTATTTTTACCACTTTTCCCCTCTTTTCCCCAGTATGACAACCTTTCCCCCTCTAGTTCTCTTTTTCATATTATGAAAGTAATATCTAGTTAATTATACCCCCAAACTTTAAGTATCCCCATAGTAGAAATAAAGTTCTCAAGAGTCCTTTTCTTTTTACCTTTTTATGCATCTCTTGAGTTCTGTGTTTGGATGTCGAATTTCTTGTTCAGATCTGGTCTTTTCATTAGAAATAGGTGAAATTCACCTATATCATTGAATGACCATCTTCTTCCCTGGAGGATAATGCTCATTCTAGCTGGATAGGATATTCTTGGCTGTAATCCAAGTTCCTTTGCCTTTTGGAATATCTGGTTCCGGGCCCTTTGATCCTTCAATGTGGAGGCTGACAGATCCTGTGTGATTCTAATTATTGATCCTCGGTATTTGAATTGTTTCTTTCTAGCTGCTAGCAGAATCTTTTCCTTGGTACTATAGTCCTGAAATTTAGCCACGATATTCCTTGGGGTTTTAATTTTGGAGTCTCTTTCAGGAGGTGATCAGTGAATTCTTTCAATGCCAATTTTGCCTTCTGATTCTAAAACATCAAGGCAATTCTCTTTCATGATTTCCTGGAAGATAGTGTTTAGATTCTTTTTTTCATCATGGCTTTCAGGAAGTCCAATAATCCTTAGATTGTCTCTCCTAGATCTATTTTCCAAGTCAGTTGTTTTTCCTAGGAGATATTTCATATTTTCTTCTAATTTTTCATTTTTTGTTTTTGTTTGACTGATTCTTGAAGTCTTATTGAGTCATTCACTTGCATTTGTTCAATTCTTATTTTTAAAGTGTTGTTTTCTTCAGTTACCTTTTTAAACTCCTTTTGTAACTGGCCAATTGAATTTTTTTGTTCATTGCACTCTTTTTCCACTTCACTAATTTTATTTTTCAATAGATTGGTGTCTTTTTCATGTCTCTTTTGCAGGGCATCATATGCTTCTTGCAAGATATTGTATCCTTCTTGCACTAATTTCAATTTATTTTCCCATTTATTCTCCAGCTCTTATATTAGGTTCTTTAAGCAATCTTCCAGAAAGGACTTTTGAAACGGGGACCAGTGATGGTCCTTGCTGATTTCCTGTGGAGTTATGTCTAAAGGAACCTGTGGATCTGGGGTCTTCTCTTTCTCTTTCTAAAAGCTATCTATGCTGAGAGCTCTCTTTTGCCTCTTCATTTTTTTTTTTAGACAGTGTAAATATCTCTTTAAGGTAGGGGAAAAAAAAACGGCGGCTGAAACGTCTGGCTGAAGATTTTGCCCTGAGGCGCTTCGGCGAATTAATTTAAGGTGCTGGGCCGGTGGGGGGCTAGGACTAAGGCCGAATTACTCCTTAAACAAGGCAAGTTTGCCAGAACACCTGCCCCCAATCAGGGCAGAGTGTCCCGAGTGCCTCAGATAAGCTCCAGGTGTTTGGAATTTGGAGTTTGGAGTTTGGAGTTTTTTGCCAATCTGAGCTGAGCTGAGCTGAGTCCCACCCTCACTTCCGGCCTCCACCAGAGTTCTCTGACACTGGAGTCCTCTCTTTATCCCTCTGTCCAAGCTAGACAAACCTGATGTGAAGTTTTTCAGAGGTATCTGCAAGCAGTATCCAAATATTTCCTGATTCATTGACTTGAAGATCAGTTCAGAGGCTTATTTTATTGTTGATTTGAGAGAAGTTCGGAGGAGGACACAGAGAGTCACCTTTTCACTCTGCCATCTTGTCTCCGCCCCCCTAAACATTTCATTCTTAGAATAACAGATTGTAATATAACCAAAAAATTGAAAGATTTTCCATTTGGGGAATATGGACTATAATAAGAATGAACATGTGAAAGACAGAGTTAATTAAATCCAGTTTTCTAAAAATATCTACCACATGCCCTTAAAGGAACTGATGTGCTGTGAACACACACACACACACACACACACACACACACACAGTCAGTACCTGTCTTCAAAGAGCTTATGTTCTACCAAGTGATATATACAGAAATAAGTAAATACTTGATCATTTGAAGAGGAAGAGCACTAATGAATAAGGTGAGGGTAAAGGAGGTGCTTCAAATAGGATGTAACATCTGATTTAAACCTTGAAGGAAATTAAATATTTTAAACCATAGAGTTGGAATATACTCCAGACATGGTAAACAGTTGCTTGTTTGGATATAAAGTTGAGATTGGATATAAAATCTTTTATTAAGAGAACAGAATTTTGAAGGAGAGTGTAAAAGAGGTTATTTAGGTCAGTACAACCAAGAATCCCATTTACCATTTTACTGAAAAATTGTTTTCTTGCTTCCTCTGGAAAACCTTCAGTGAGAAGAACCATCTTTTTCCTGAAACCAATGGATCAAGGTAAGGGATGAACTGAAGGCAGTAGAGAGGTGATAGCCTGAGAAAGAACTGAAGGATAGAGAGAATGGAGGTTATAGTGAGAAGAAAATTACGATTAGAGGTCATAAGGCATATAGAAGAATGGAATGATAAAAGGTTATAATTAAAGAATTTTAGAGTGGAAAGGGAGATTATGAACCAGGCACTGAATTTATTGAGGAAAGAGAAAGTTCTAGGGTCCTATAGACAATGGCCAATAGGATGTCATCCCTCAAAGAAGATGGCAATAGTAGGTAGAAGAAGAATATATAAGTGGTAATGAAGAGTACTATTTCAACTCCTCAGCCCAGATATCTAATAGTAAGGGAAAGCAATGTCATCAGGAAGGAGCAGTTCTCATGGACAGAAAAAAGAAGGAATGAGAAAGGAAGAGATTTTAGAGGAAAAAGAGCTCACTAAACATAGTGCAGCTATTCTAGAGGCCACAGTGGAATGGGTGGGTTCATTGTGCTTTAATTAATACATCCTAGGTTTAGTTTTTGGTTGTCATCTCACACCACTGACTGACTTTGAGTTAGTTCAATGTGCCTTCAATTTTTTTTTTATGTAAACTATGGTGCAACACATCTTTCCTTTTGAGCACATATGAAAGAATTTACAATATTAATTACATGATTACATTTCTAATTATTTCCATGGGTTATCATATACTTTGGCATCTTGCCCTTGCCCTTTGAAAAGTCATTTTTAATTTGACAAATATTACCTCCACACCTTCATGTAAGTCATTAATAATAATGTTTAAGGGCACAGAGCCAAACAGATTCCTGGGGTTGATTGGTTGGTTGGTTGTTGTCCTTCCTTCTCAAAGAGTATAAAATGACATCACTATGTTAGAGTCAAGTTAGTGTATCCAATTGTAGCTGATCAGATCAATATGAGCTCAGAATGCTCTGTTACAGGTTGGATACCAATGGTCCCTATGAACATTTGGGATGGATTCTGTAACTTTTTTGCATCTCACGCTTTTTTTTCCTTAGCTAGTTCAATTCTGTTTTGCCATAGAAAAGATCTATGTCCTGAGATAATAAATTACTAACAACTTTACCTGAAGAAGTTAGAAATGAGAACTTAGAGTAATAAGCCAATTCATTTCAAGTCAACAAAATTCATTAAATTCATTGTATATGACAGTTAGTGCTAGATGGTGTGTATACAAGGTGGAAAATTATATAATCCCTGACCTCCAGGAACTTAAAGTGGAGAGTGTATATCATGTATGCAGATTAAGATAATATAAGGTAGAATGTGATGAAGCCAAGGAGAAATAAGACAACATATTCTGAAAAATGTTTTAGAAAGAGAAACCATTTCTGAGGAGCTAGAACTGGGTGGAAGTGCAGGGTAGCCTTCAAGAAGAATGAAAGAAGTAGGGCCTTGAAGAAAAGAAGGAATTTTAATAAGTAAAAAAAAAAAGGATGGAGTATATTCTGTGTGAATAAGATAGCCAGTGTGAATACACGGAAATGGGAAAAATCATAGAATAATCTCCAAGAATAACTCATATGGTATAAGTTAGAAGGTTTAAGAATTTAGCAGAGTAGAGTCAGGTTATTGAAGACTTCAAATGCCAGACTAAGGTGTATATATAATGATTACATAAATATAATTTAAAATATATTTTCCATATTAATTAATATAAGAAAAAGAATAAAATTACAATTACTTGAAATCTGAATTCAAGTAATCTTAATTAACAAAATTCAAAATTTTTTAGGAAGTAAAGGTCTTTACATTTCCCATTTAAGGATTCTCAATATTGACTATTCATTAAGTATTTACTGAACACTAAGTGCATAAACCACTGTGAAGGATATTTAAAAAAAAGTGTCCCTGTCTTCATGGCACTTACAACTTAGTCAAGCCTAGGGGACTCATGCTGTATGTATGAACAAAAAATATTGGTACAAAACTTTAAATGAGTGCCAAGTGAGAGATCTAATCAATATTAATTCAATTAACCAAAATCCATCAATTACCTACTTACTACAGTTTTCTACTAGACCCCTGGTATACAAAGATGAAGTAAGACACAGTTATTGTCCTCTGTGAACTGATATGTAACAGGGGGAGCTAAGACATGTCCACAGATGATTACAATGCAAATTATATTATGATATATGCAAAGTATGAACCTTCTTTGTCTCTACTTGGTCAAATATGTCCAATTAGTCTGCATACCTCTACATTTTATTTCTGTTCCCTTTTTACTACTTAACATAGCTAGCTCCTGGCCTACTTTAGGCACCCCCCTCATCTCTCACATGGAATATAGTAATAGCTTCCTATTTGTAATAATTTCCTGGTCCCTGCCTTGAGTTTCTCACCTCCTTCTATCCTCCACTCACCTACCAAATGTAATTTTCTAAAACACAGGACTGATCATTTCATTTCTTTAATAAACTACAGTGGCTCCCTATTATGAACTCTGAGATCAGTAAAAGAATAATTACATTCCTGTGTTTGCTTCACAACAAAGTCCTTCACAACTGCTTCCAACCAACCTTTCCATTTTGTTATAATCACTTCCATCTGTACTCCTTTTTTTCCGAGCAAACTCACCCATTCTCATTTTCCTTATTCTCCATTTTCTATAACCATGCCTTTATACAGACTACCCCACATATCTTACCTCTGCCTCTTAGAAACCAGATATTCCATCAAATACACATAAAGTACCATTTTCATTGGGAGACCTTTCTTGGTATCCTCATTGCCCTTGCTCCCCTCTTATTACCTTTTATGTATTTTGCATATATTTTGTAAGTATTTACTTATATGCATATTTTCTTCCCAAATAAAATGGAAGCTCTTTGAAGGCAAACAGTTTTTTTTAAAGCTTTTTATTTGCATAACATATGTATGGGTAGTTCTTCAGCATTGATCTTTACAAAGTTTTCTGTTACAAATTTTACTCCCAGTCCCCTCCCCTCTCCCCTAGATGGCAGGAAGTCCACTACATGTTAATTATGTTAAAATACTTGACAAGTCGAATATATGTATACATATTTCCACACATTGTTGTGCAAGAAAAATCATATCTACAAGAAAAAAATCAGAGAAAGGAAACACAATGCAAGCAAACATCAATAGAGAGCATGAAAATGTTAGGTTGTGGTCCATATTTCATATACCTCTCTCTGGGTGTATATGGCTTTCTTCACTGAACAACTGGAACTGATTTGAGACATTTCATTGTTGCAGAGAGCCATGTCCATCAGAGTTGATCATCATGTAATATTGTTGTTGCTGTGTATAATGATCTCCTGGTTCTGCTCGTTTCACTCAGCATCAGTTCATGCAAGTCTCTCCAGGCCTCTCTGAAATCGTCCTGCTGGTCGTTTCTTACAGAGCAATAATATTCCATAACATTCATATACCATAATTTATTCAGCCACTCTCCAATTGATGGGCATCCAGCAAACACTGTTTAACACGTGTGTGTGTGTGTGTGTGTGTGAGTATACCCAGCAAAATACCTCACATATAGTAAGCATTTAATAAATGCCTGTTGATTATTGATTAATATAGATGGCTTTTCTATTTGTTTTCTTTGGCACCACATCTCCTTCCAATATGCCATGCTACACAAACCATTTTCAAAGGACACAGTGGAATAAAATGTTTTTAAACTTGTAATATGGAGTATCAAATTGATGAGAAACATACATTTATAAACATATGTATTTATATTTGTATAAATCTTCAGGTTTTGATCCTGATTGGTTCCAGAGTTGCAAGCAGCAGAGTTCCTTCAGTCTATTGAAAAGCACCTGCCAAAAGCCTGCCCTCACCCAATTTTCTGCTCCCCTGGTGTGGCTCATTAGTCCACTAGCAGCTGCTTCAGCAGCAGGCAGGAGAACTTGCGTTCCTCTGTGGGATAATTATTAAGAGCCTCAGTAGAAAAACTCAGATGCTTCTATGTCTGTTCTCAATGAGTTTGAGTCTTCTGATCTGGAAAAAGTTAAATATATTGAGGGATCCTGTAGATATGAATAAAATACTGTTATCGGCTTTTGAGAAATTGTGGACAGCAAGTAAGGTAAGGTTCCCCAGGACCATAGATGAATAAATGTCAATTTTCAAAATGTACTATAACGTGGAATCTTTACAGTATGGCCTGGCAAATGAGCTTGTTGATAAAATTTTAGGATTCATTATTAAAAAGGTGGTTTGTGAACATCTAGGGATGGAAAAACCACTGATAAGGGCCAGAATGGTTTATTTAAAACTATATTATATTAGACTAACTTTATTTCCTTTTTTAATAGAATTGCTAAAGTGCCGTGAATACAGACATAATGGCCAGAAAAAGAGAGGTGGTAGATTCTTCTAATTCTGCTTCAAACATGGAGCATTCTGATAAATTTAGAGAATCATGTCTTAGAAAAGATGGAAGGATGGAAGCTGGAACATATTCGGAGGAGGACAAATAAGAGATAAGTGGAAATCATATTGTATAAGAAGATAAGTTGAAGAAACAAGAGTATTTTGTTTGGTAAAGAGCATATTCAATAACTCAGGTTTTTTAAGTACTTATCTAAGGAAGAAGACTTATGCTTGGGATAGGGACAAACAAGGAGAAATGGATGGAGGTAAAAGAGTTAAATTTCAGCTCTATATGAACAAAAAACTTTCTAAAAATTACAACTGTGCTAAGGTGGAATGTGTTCCCTTGGGGAGTAGTAGGCTCCTTTTAATGAAAGTTTTATAGTGGATGTCATGTGGCCATTTTATGAGATATTGTAAAGGGAAATGAATTGGATTAAGAACTATGAAGAAACTTCTAATTCTGGGTCTCTGCATTTCTGGGAAATAAGGAAAATGCTACTGATGTTCTAAACTTGGATCTCAACAAGCATTTGAAAAAGCCAGGACATTCTTGTTGAAAAGATGAAGAAATTTGATTAGATAATAATAAAATGCACAGTTTGATAACTTTTTGACCATAGTTCCAAATTGCTCTCCAGAATGGTTGGATCCATTCACAGTTCCACGAACAATGTATCAGTGTCCCAGTTTTCCCACATCCCCTCCAACATTCATCATTATCTTTTCCTGTCATTTTAGCCAATGTGACAGGTGTGTAATGGTATATCAAAGTTATCTTAATTTGTATTTCTCTGATCAATAGTGATTTGCAGCACCTTTTCATATGACTGGAAATGGATTTAATTTCATCCTCTGAAAATTGCCTGTTCATATCCTTTGACCATTTATCAATTGGAGAATGGCTTGAATTCTTATAAATATGAGACAATTCTCTATATATTTTAGAAATGAGGCCTTCATCAGAACCCTTAAATGTAAAAATGATTTCCCAATTTATTGCTTCCCTCCTAATCTTGTCTGCATTAGTTATGTTTGTACAGAAACTTTTTAACTTAATATAATCAAAATTTTCTACCTGGTGTTCAATTAAGAGTTCCAGATCTTCTTTGGACATAAATTTATTCCATCTCCATAGGTCTAAGAGGTAAACTATCCTATGCTCCTCTAATTTGCTTATAATATCACTCTTTATATCTGAATCATGAACCCATTTAGATCTTATCTTGGTATGTGCTATCAGGTGTGGGTCAAGCCCTAGTTTCTTTCACACCAGTTTCCAATTTTCCCAGCAGTTTTTGTCGAATAATGAGTACTTATCCCAAAAGCTGGGGTCTTTGGGTTTATCAAACACTAAATTGATATAGTTATTGCCTAGTTTGTCCTGTGATCCTATCCTATGCCACTGAACCACTACTCTATTTCTTAGCCAGTACCAAATGATTTTGATCAAAATGGCCACGTGACATCCACTATAAAACTTTCATTAAAAGGAGCCTGCTACTCCCCAAGGGAACACATTCCACCTTAGCACAGTTGTAATTTTTAGAAAGTTTTTTGTTCATATAGAGCTGAAATTTAAATCTTTTACCTCCATCCATTTCTCCTTGTTTGTCCCTATCCCAAGCATAAGTCTTCTTCCTTAAATAAGTACTTAAAACTATAATATAGTTTTAGATCTGATACAGCAAGGCCACCTTTATCAGACTTTTTTTTTTTATAAATTCCCTTGAAATTCTTGACCTTTAGTTTTTCCAGATGAACTTTGCTACTATTTTTTCTAGATCTATAAAATAATTTCTTGGGAGTTTTATTGGTATGGCACTAAATAAGTAAATTAGTTTGGGTCATACTGTCATTTTTATTATATTCGCTTGGCGTACCCATGAGCACTTGATGTTTTTCCAATTGACTAGGTCTGACTTTATTTGTGTGGAAAGTGTTTTGTAGTTTAGTTCGTATAGTTCCTGACTTTTCCTTGGTAGATAGATTCCCAAATATTTAATATTATCAACTATTATTTTGAATGGAATTTCTTTTTGTATCTCTTGCTGCTGAACTTTGTTGGTAATATATAAAAATGCTGATGATTTATGTGCATTTATTTTGTATCCTGCAACTTTGCTAAAGTTTGAATTGTTTCTAGTAATTTTTTAGTTGAGTCTCTAGGGTTCTCTAAGTATACCATTGTGCCATCTGCAAAGAGCGATAATTTGGTTTCCTCATTACCTACTCTAATTCCTTTTTTATTTTATTTTATTTGCAAAACATATGTATGGGTAATTCTTCAACATTAACCCTTACGTAGCTTTCTGTTACAGATTTTTCCCCCCAACTCCCCACCCCTCCACTAGATGGCAGGATATCCACTATGTGTTAATTGTGTTAAACTATTTGGCAAATCAAATATATGTATACATATTTCCAAACTTATCATTGTTGTGCAAGGAAAATCGTATCTACACAGAAGACATATCAGATAAAGGAAACACAATGTAAGCAAACATCAATCAAGAGTATGAGAATGTTATGTTGCGGTCCACATTTCACATCCCTCTTTCTGGGTGTATATGGCTTTCTTCACTGAACAATTGGAAGTGGTTTGAAACATTTCATTGTTGAAGAGAGCCATGTCCATCAGAATTGATCATCATATAGTATTGTTGTTGCTGTGTATAATGATCTCCTGGTTCTGCTCATTTCACTCAGCATCAGTTCATGCAAGTCTCTCCAGGCCTCTCTGAAATCGTTCTGCTGGTCGTTTCTTACAGAACAGTAATATTCCATAATATTCATATACCATAATTTGTTCAGCCATTCTCCAATTGAAGGGCATCTATTCAGTTTCCAGTTTCTAGCCACTACAAAAGGGCTGCCACAAACATTCTTGCACATGTGGGGCCCTTTCCTTCCTTTATGATTTCTTTGGGATATAAGCCCAATAGAAACACTGCTGGGTCAAAGGGTATGCA
>JAJPUD010004441.1:164637-178073 GCA_023553655.1 Myrmecobius fasciatus
CTAATTATTACTCGAATTTCCTCTTCATTGGAGGAAAGTTCTCCCTTATCATTTTTGAGACTAACAATTTGATTTTCCTCTTTCCTTTTTCTAATCAAATTAACTAAAGGCTTATCTATTTTGTTGGTTTTTTCATAAAACCAACTCTTAGTTTTATTTATTAATTCAATAGTTTTCTTATTTTCAATTTTATTGATCTCCCCTTTAATTTTCAGAATTTCCAATTTGGTATTTAATTGAGGGTTTTTAATTTGGTCTTTTTCTAGCTTTTTTAATTGTAAGCCCAGTTCATGGATCTTCTCTTTCTCTGTTTTATGCAAGTAAGCATCTAGAGATATAAAATTACCCCTTATAACTGCTTTAGCCGTGTCCCACAGATTTTGGTATGTTGTCTCATTATTGTCATTCTCCTGGATGAAATTTTCGATTGTGTCTATAATTTGCTCTTTCACCCATTCATTCTTCAGGATTAGGTTATTTAATTTCCAATTAACTTGTGGTCTATTTTCTCCTGGCCTTATATTACATGTGAGTTTTATTGCATTATGATCTGAGAAGGATGCATGTACTATTTCTGCTTTTCTGCTTTTGATTTTGAGGTTTTTATGCCCTAACACATGATCAATTTTTTTTTTTTTTTTGCTGAGGCAATTGGGGTTAAGTGACTTGCCCAGGGTCACACAGCTAAGAAATGTCTGAGACCAGATTTGAACTGAGGTCCTCCTGACTTCAGGGCTGGTCCTCTAACCATTGCACCACCTAGCTGCCCCACATCCTGGGGATGAGTTTCTGTAATTTCATCGCTAATATCTTATTTAAAATTTTTGCATCAATATTCATTAGGGAAATTGGTCTATAGTTTTCCTTCTCTGTTTTCACTCTACCTGGTTTAGCTATGAGCACCATATCTGTATCATAGAAGGAATTTGGTAGTATACTTTCTTTCCCTATTCTTTCAAATAGTTTATATAGTATTGGAATTAATTGTTCTTTGAAAGTTTGGTAGAATTCCCATGTAAATCCATCTGCCCCTGGAGATTTTTTTCTTAGGGAGATGATTAATAGCTTGTTCTATTTCTTTTTCTAAAATGGAGCTATTTAAACAATTTATTTCCTCTTCTGTTAACCTGGGCAGTCTATATTTTTGTAAATATTCCTCCATTTCATTTAGATTATCAAATTGATTGGCATAAAGTTGGGGAAAAGTAACTCCTAATTATTATTCTAATTTCCTCTTCATTGGATGAAAGTTCTCCCTTATCATTTGTGAGACTAACAATTTGATTTTCCTCTTTCCTTTTTATAATTAAATTAACAAGAGGCTTATCTATTTGTTGTTTTTTTCATAAAACCAACTCAGTTTTATTTATTAATTCAATAGTTTTCTTATTTTCAATTTTACTAATATCCCCTTTTATTTTAAGAATTTCCAATTTGTTATTTAATTGAGGGTTTTTAATTTTTTCTTTTTCTAGTTTTTTAGTAGTAAGCCCAAGTCATTGATATTCTCTTTCTCTTATGTTATGCAAATAAGCATCTAGAGATATAAAATTACCCCTTATAACTGCTTTGGCCATATCCCACAAATTTTGGTATGTTGTCTCATTATTGTCATTCTCCTGGATGAAATTATTGATTGTGTCTATGTTTTGCTCTTTTACCCATTTATTCTTTAGGATTACATTATTTAATTTCCAATTAATTTTTGGTTTATTTTCTCATGGCCTTATATTGTATGTGATTTTTATTGCATCGTGATCTGAAAAAGATGCATTTACTATTTCGGCTTTTCTGCATTTGATTTGGAGGTTTTTATGCTCTAACACATGGTCAATTTTTGTATAAGTTCCATGAACCACAGAGAAAAAAATAAACTCCCTACTGTCTCCATTCAATTTTCTCCAAACATCTATCATACCTATCTTTTCTAACAATTTGTTTACCTCCCTAATTTCTTTCTTATTTATTTTGTGGTTTGATTTATCTAATTCTGAGAGAGCAAGGTTGAGATACCCCCCCCCTGTATAGTTTTGCTGTTTGTTTCTTCTTTCATCTCTCTTAATTTCTCCTGTAGGAATTTGGATGCTATACCACTTGGTGCATATATATTTAGTGTTGATATTGCTACGTTATCTATGGTACCCTTTAGTAAAATATAGTTTTTTTCCTTATCACTTTTAATCAGATATATCTTTGCTTTTACTTCATCTGAGATAAGGATTGCTATCCCTGCTTGTTTTTTTCACCTAAAGCATAATAGATTCTGCTCCAGCCTTTTACCTTTACCCTGTATGTGTCTCTATACTTTAGATGTGTTTCTTGTAAACAACATATTGTTGGATTCTGGCTTTTAATCCAGTCTGCTATTTGCTTCTGCTTTATGGAAAAGTTCATCCCATTCACATTCAGTTACAATAACTAATTCTTTATTTCCTGCCATCTTATTTACCCAAGTTATGTTTTTCTCTTTCCTTTCCCCTTTCTCCCTTCTCCCCTCCCCAGTATTTTGCTTTTGATGACCACCTACCCCAAACAGTCCTCCTGTGGAGCCCCTCCCCCCCTTTTTACTCCTTTTCCCTGATTCTTGTATTTTCTTTTCTATTAGTCTATCCCTTTCTTTTCCTCCTTTCCCTCCCACTTCCCTATAAGGAAGGAAAAGTTTCTCTGTGAAACCAAATGTGTCTGATATACTCTTTTAGAGCCCAATCTGATGCAAGTAACATTTACACAATGCTCATTTCCCTCCCTTCTTTCCCTCAATTATATTAGGTTTTCTTTGCTTCTTCATGAGATTTTACCTTATTTTTAGCTCCTTTTTAAAACCTTATTTTACCACCTTTTCCCTCTTTTTCCCAGTATAACCTTGTCACTTCTAGTTTCTTTTTCATGTTATCAAAGTATATAAGATTATACCCCCATTCTTTAAGTATGCCCATAGTAGAAATATAGTTCTCAAGAGTTCTTTCCTTTTTACCTTTTTATGCTTCTCATGAGTTCTGTGTTTGGAAGTCAAATGTTTTGATCAGCTCTGGTCTTTTCATTAGAAATAGATGAAATTCACCTATATCATTAAATGTCCCCCTTCTTCCCTGGAAAATAATGCTCATTATAGCTGGATAATTTATTCTTGGCTGTAATCCAAGTTCCTTTGCCTTTTGGAATATTTGGTTCCAGGCCCTTCGATCCTTCAATGTGGAGGCTGACTGATGTTGTGTGATTCTAATTATAGTTCCTTGGTATTTGAATTGTTTCTTTCTAGCTGCTAGCAATATCTTTTCCTTGGTCCAATAGTCCTGAAATTTAGCCATGATATTCCTTGGGGATTTAATTTTGGAATCTGTTTCAGGAGGTGATCGGTGAATTCTTTCGATGGTGATTTTGCCTTCTGATTCTAAAACATCAGAGCAGTTTTCTTTCAAGATATCCTGGAAGATAATATTTAGATTCTTTTTTTCATCATGGCTTTCATAAAGTCCAATAATTCTTAGATTGTCTCTCCTAGATCTATTTTCCAAGTCTGTTGATTTTCCTAGGAGATATTTATATTTTCTTCTATTTTTTCATTTTTTTTGTTTGACTGATTCTTGGAGTCTTATTGAGTCATCCACTTGCATTTGTTCAATTCTAATTTTTAATGTATTATTTTCTTTGGTTACCTTTTTAAGCTCCTTTTGTAACTGGCCAATTAATTCATTGCTTACTTATTCCATTTCACCAATTTTGTTTTTCAGTATATTGGTGTCTTTATCATATCTCTTTTGTAGGGCTTCTCGCACTGATCTCAATTCATTTCACCATTTTTCATCCAATTGTCTTTGGAGATTCTTTACGCAGTCTTCCAGGAAAGCCTTGTGAAAGGGGAACCAGCTTATGACCGATTTTGTGGCTTTCTCTGTAGTTGTTTTAGGAACCTCAGGATCGGGGGTCTTCCCTTCTTTCTCTCCATAAAAGCTGTCTATGGTGAGAGCTCTCTTCTGTTTCTTACTCATTTTTTAAAAAGCTTGGGGTCCATTTAAAACAGAGAAGGGGGGGGGGGGCTGTGGTAGTTTGTTCCGGGGCAATTTGGATAATTAACTTCCGGTACTGGGCCTTCAGGGTTAGGTCCTCGTGTTTGCAGAGGGTTACAACCTGCTTTTTACAAAAGGTAGATCTGCCAAAGCACCTGTTTGCAATCAGGGAAGAGTGTCCAGAGAGCCTCAGATAGACTCCCCAAGTGTTTAAAATCTGCCACGCTGAGTCTTGCCCGATTTCCTGCCCTGCTTCCCGGAGCTGTGTCTGTCAAACTGCCTGAGCCCCTGCCTGACTGAAACAGACCTGCTATGGAACTCTTCACAAGTACTTTCTGCAAGGAATGTTTTATAATCCAAATATTTGTGTTAAAAATCAGTCCAGAGGCTTAATCTTCTCTTGGTTTGAGAGAAGGTCAGAGGAGGACATAGAGTCTTCACTCTGCCATCTTGACTCTGCGCAATCTGTGTCTGTCAATTGATTGCTAATGAAAAGTCACTCATGAACTATGGTCTTAAAAGTGAGTACCTGCAGGATACCATCTGACTCTTGAGAGTAACTGCTGTTCTGAGTATCTCTCTTATGAGTACTGAGTTGCTGGAAATATGCTGCAAATATGTATACATATTCAATTAGGCTACTTTTTTTTTTAAAGGCAAGTGTTCTTAAGCACAGGAACATTTACAATGAAGCGTGCCTTTAAGTGATTATGGCAACAATGAAGAACATTTTCCAGGGATGGATAGACTTCTAATTGTTTTTCTAACTCTGTGTAAATCTTACTTACTCTTAGCATTAACAATTATGCATATAATTCCAATTTTTTTCTTCTTCTTGCTTTTCCACCCCTGGCTTTCTGATGCCACTGGGAAATATTGGCAGGTTGAAGAGGCATTATTAGAATACTAAAAGGCATCTTTGTTGATCCCTGAATTACAGTCTTCAAGCCCTATCTCTAGGATGTCCAATTTGCATCTTGACTCATCCAAAAGAGAATTCATTACCTTTCTCCTAAAATTCCCCCCAAACTAATCTCTATTCTGAACTTTATTATTTCTATCATAGTTACCACCATTCTTTCATTTGCCCAGAGTCACAAATTTGATGTCTTCCTTGAATCCTCACTTTCACTCACCCCACATATCTAAGCTGTCTACCATTGCAACTTCTGTTGCATTTTGTTGGCTTACACATCCACCACTTTAATGCTGGTCTTTAACCTATTTTGGCTCTCTGACTTAAATTGTTCCCTACTCCTCCATATAATTCAAAATGATTTTTCTAAGGCACAGGTCTGAATTGTCATTTCATTAACCAAATTCCAAAGGCCCCCAAGTACTTGTGAGAGAAATAGAAATTCCTTTGGTACTTATATCTCTTCATAATCTGGCCCCAAATTACCTTTCCAGAGTTTAGGAATTTATCAATAGGTTATTCTGCTCATTAGAATTAATTCTACATACTATATACATAATCTAGTTCATTGATCAGCAACTCTATTTCTTATCTAGCAGCAGCTTGCTTTGATGAGTACTACTTTGTAAAATACTTTGTGATCTGGTACTAGTAAGATATTTTACCTCACATTTTACCTCCTTTGATTATCTTGTTATTATTAATCTTTTTTTCTCTGTATATATATGTGTGTGTGTGTGTGTGTGTGTGTGTGTGTGTGTGTGTGTGTGTGTGTGTGTACCATGAGTCCCTTTGGCACCCTAGTGTAGCTTATGGATCCCTACATATTTTTTCCTTATACCCATAACTGAAAAAAATGCTATTGTTCAATTATAGGTTCATCACAAAAAAGATGTAATTTTTCTCAGTTAAAAGTTCAAAATTCTCAGAAATCTACCTAAAAGCCCATTTCAGGTCTGTGGGTCCCAGGTTTAGAATCTCGGCTTAAAATCATTTTTCTTTGTTATTTTTATATCCTATGCAAGCTAGTGAACAAGTAATCTTTACTTTAGTCAAAGAAAACAAGTAGGAGAAATCCTAATTGTCAGGTACTCAGAATGAATATTTCTTTTATTTCTATGCTTTTTGCCTGTACAATCTTTTATCAACAACCTTTTAGCATCAACTAAGGAAAGTTCTGGAAGGTTAAAAAAACAGAACAAGACACTGAGTCATTTTGAAAATTTTATCATCAACTTAGTACTCAAGTGAATCTGAATTTTTATTCTTTTGGATGTTCCCTTCAAGAATGTATATCTCAATTTACCAATGACTCTTCTACTTTAATCTATATTATCTCATGATTTCCCTGCAGAAAGGAGCTACCTTATATGCTGGAGATATATTTACATTTGTCATACTATTAAAAGAATAGCCTTAGAGCAGTTAATTTGTCTATCTGTTATCTTTTACTTTTTCTGTGTGAAATTACCCCCATCAAAACTGTCTCCCTCCCTCCCTCTCTTTCTCTTTCCCCACTCCCTTTCTCTCTCTCTCCCTCCCTTTCTCTCTCTCCCTCCCTTTCTCTCTCCCTCCCTTTCTTTTTCCCCCCTTTCTCTCTCCCTCTCTCCCTTTCTCTCCCTCCCTTTCTCTCCCTCCTTCCCTTTCTCTCTCTCTCTCTCCCTCTCTCTCTCCCCCTCTCTCTCTCCCTCCCCCTCTCTCCCTCCCCTTCTCTCTCTTCCTCCCCTTCTCTCTCTTCCTCCCTTTCTCTCTCTCCCTCCCTTTCTCTCTCTCCCTCCCTTTCTTTCCCTCTCTCTCTCTCCCTCCCTTTCTCTCTCTCCCTCCGTTTCTCTCTCTCCCTCCCTTTCTCTCTCTCCCTCCGTTTCTCTCTCTCCCTCCCTTTCTCTCTCTCCCTCCCTTTCTCTCTCTCCCTTCTTTTTTCTCTCTCCCTCCCTCCCTTTCTCTCTCTCCCTCCTGCTCCCTTTCTACTTCTTCTCTTCCCTCTCTTTCTCTTTTTTCTGTGTCTGTCTCTCTCTCTTACACACACACACACATTTTCTCCTTCATCTATTGGTACTATGCATCTATGTACTAATTAATAAATGTTTATTATCATTTATAGTGTGATATATAATATATTAAGTTCAAAAGTTACTAAGATAAAAATCAAACAATTCAGCCCTAAGGGAGCTCTATGTTTTCCTGCCCATCTTTCTTTTTTTTTTTAAATTTTATTTTATTTGCAAAACATATGTATGGGTAATTCTTCAACATTAACCCTTACATAGCTTTCTGTTACAGATTTTTCCCCCAGCTTCCCACCCCTCCCCTAGATGCCTGCCCATCTTTCTATCCTTCTCTCCTTTGACCATGATTGTTCAAAGTAAGATTTTATTTTCAAAAGCAAAATAATATTTAACTTCTAACTTTTCAACCAAGTAATGTGTTTTCAATTAAAATCATTTCAATAAGGTCTTGTATAGGAGATTTATTTGAAGTAATGTTCTCCATTAAAGTCCTTCTTTAATTTCTTACATGATGTGAAGAACACAGATACTCAAAAAGTATGTCAGCAGAGGAAAAAAAAAACAACTTCATATTAGTCCTACACACCTTAAAAGCTTTAAGTATAGACTTGGTGACAAAAGAATGCCTGTTTTCTAGGACTAGACCAGCTAAGTTGGATTTGGTCAACAAGTGATTTTCATAGAAAATATCTGATTACCATCTATCAAATCAGAGAGAGTCATCAGTTTAATATGATAAAAGGATTGGTATTCATAAAATACTAGATTTCCTGAAGGATTGAAATATCTTCCTAGCACAATAGATCTGTGTAGATACATAGAAAGTTATATATTTAGCCAGGATAAATTTTTTATTATGTTAGTGCTGGGAATTTTTGAAATAGATTTCTTCTTTCAAATTTAATTTTGGAGAACTTTTATGCTATATTGGGCCCAGCTTAGATTTGGTCCTTGGAAACGGCATTTTTTTTGAAGAGACTGATGACTCATGCTAATCCCCAGAAAAAAAGGGGCCTATTCAGAGAATTCTGTTTACTTATGATAGATTTTCCAAATTTACCTCTTTACCCTTGTGTTTTATTATAAGAGACATTTGCATGAAAAGAGAATTTTTATTCTGTAGTGAAATACATCAGATCCTGCTGTTCATTTCCCTCATCAAAAGTCAAATGTCACATTTCTAACCTCAGATGGATTTATGCATAGGTAAATGATGTCACAAAGAATGATGACTTTAGCTATTTCTTCCACTCAATAGTTATATGGATTCTTAAAAGCTAATAACCTAAAGGTCTTTGCTTTTATGCAAATTCTGTTCTTAATTAACAGCAAGGGAAGGAAGAATAAGAAAATGTCACAGGCAGAATTACTTCTCATTAGTGTTTTCTAAATTTTTCTGTCGATTATTAACTTCTGTTGCACAAGTTTGTTCATTTTAGGAGAAATCTAGTGTAATGAATTCGCATATTTTGAGGAACGTTATGTTAGTCCATTTTAATCGCCATCCTTGATGGCTTTTTCTTTTAGTCAGTATTATAATATAATACTCTAAGCATGTCGACATTACTTTTCTTTTTCTTTAGAAATTAGTTTTTAATTCTAGAATGACTTTTTAAAACTTAAATATGGAAACTCTAGAGGAACTGTTTGTGAAGTGTTGAGATTGAGCATTTTCTCTATATCCAGTACGAAGGTGACTGAGTAAAATCCAAAGATCAGTTTAGGTTGGATTCAATATCCATTGGTAATGAAGAAGCAAAAATTGTTCCTCTATTCTGCTGATTGTTATCTATGTGTTACCAATGTTGAAATCTTAGTCCTTCTTCCTGTACATATTTTTCTATAATTTTACTTATAAAAAAAGGATAACTATTCTCAAATCTTCTGTTATGCCATGATGATCCCAAGATAGCTTTCTTTAAAAATTATTCCTATAGTAGCATTATAGTAGTGATCTTAATTATTTCTTTTAATTTTCTAAGTTTAAGAGCCCTAAAATTTGCTTAAGAGACAGTAAGTAACATTTCTAGGATAATACAACCATTTTGTTAGAGATGGCTTTAACTAAGATCTTCCTGGCTTTGAAGCTAGTTTTCTAATATGTCATACTGCTTCTTTTTATAAGAGTTCATTTTTCTTGGTACCAAAGTCTGTGATACTTCTATTTTTCTGGACAAATTTCTTCCAATGTATCTGGCTTTTCCAACAATTCCAATTCAATAAAACAAATGTTAGTGCTGGCATTTTGTTAGTCAATGGGAGAGGCACAGAGTTTAGATAAGGTACAGTTCTTATGAAAAATCAAGGATTGTAGGAGGATATGACAAAACCAGATAATGGGAGGGCCAAAATACATAAATTTATAGGGAAAAAAAGAAGTGTGAAATAAAGAGTTAGGTGAGGTTTAATGAAGAAAAGGCCATGGAGTCTGACCACCTGCCTCATAGAGGAGATGTGAGAGCAGAATTTTCTGAATGTTATTTATATATCTCCTCCCTCCTAATTCGAAAAAAAAAGTATTATTTATTTAAAATATTTTATTTATATCTTTTATTTTTAGATCTATAAAATTTCTCCCAGTATTCTTCTTCCTCCCCTCTCACAAAGAACTATCCTAAAAAGCAAATATTTTTAAAGGAAAAAAAATCAGAGAAAAACCTAATAAAACTAATCTATCAAAAAGTCCTAGAATATATTTATTTCTTTTGCAAAGCAATTTGCTGGGAATGTATTCATATCTCTTTTCTTTGTGACAATTCATAGTTTTTGTAATTTTTCAACATTTACTTCTAATTGTTTTAAGATTCCTTCCATTTACATTGTTATAGTCATGATATATATTGTTTTCTGTGCTTTGCTTACTTCACTCTACATCAGATCCTATAAATCTCTCCATGTTTCTGTGTTCATCATTTCTGTTATTATAGTAACATTCATGTACAATCTTGTCTAGTCATTCCCCCACTGAAATTACTTTACTTTGTCTCTAATTATTTGCCTTCCTAAAAAGTGCTGCTGTAAATATTTTTGTTTTTAGGAGGACTTTCTTATTAACAATAAGCTCCTTCTGATATAAACCTCGTAGTGAAGTCTCCAAGTCAGGAAGTATGGAAATCTTAGTTACTTTATTTGCATAATTTCAAATTGCTTTCCAAAATGATTGTACTGGTTCACAGATTCTTCAATATTGCCTTAGTATGTGTAACTTCCCACTCTACCCCTCCAACATTGACTTATTTCCAGTTTTTGTTATCTTTGCCAACTTGCAGAGTATGAAATAAAAATTCAGGCTTTTCTTGATCTGTGCTTCTTTTTATTGGTCTTTTGGAGTATTCTTTCATGTGATTATTAATAATTGCTATTCTTCTTTTTGAGAACTGTTCAGATTTTTTGACCACTTATCTTTTGTTCAAAACACACATATATCTATTAATTGTTTATATAACTTGAATGCCAAATTCTTATCAGAGAAATTTAATAAAAATATTCCCTCCATTTGACTATTTCCTTCTCTAGCTCATTTTTCAGATGAGAAAACTGAGGCAATTAAGATAAAGTGACTTGCCTAGGGTCACACATCTAGTAAATATCTGAGTCAAATTTAAATATAGAAAGATGTCTTCCTGACTCTAGACCCAGTTCCTTGTCTTCTACATCACCCAGTTGGGTTTAGTTCCCATTAGATGAAGCTATATTTGTTGAATGGAGCTCAGCCATATATCCTTCATTCATTCCCATGTCCTCACTGGCTGATTTCTCAGGGAGTTGATTAATAGCTTGTTCTATTTCTTTTTCCGAAATAGGGCTATTTAAATAATTTATTTCCTCTTCTGTTAATCTGGGCAATCTATATTTTTGTAGATATTCCTCCATTTCATTTACATTATCAAATTTATTGGCATAAAGTTGGGCAAAGAAACTCCTAATTATTACTCTAATTTCCTCTTCACTGGAGGAAAGTTCTCCCTTATCATTTTTGAGACTAATAATTTGATTTTCCTCTTTCCTTTTTCTAATCAAATTAACTAAAGGCTTATCTATTTTGTTGGTTTTTTCATAAAACCAACTCTTACTTTTATTTATTAATTCAATAGTTTTCTTATTTTCAATTTTATTGATCTCCCCTTTAATTTTCAGAATTTCCAATTTGGTATTTAATTGAGGGTTTTTAATTTGGTCTTTTTCTAGCTTTTTGTAATTGTAAGCCCAGTTCATGGATCTTCTCTTTCTCTGTTTTATGCAACTAAGCATCTAGAGATATAAAATTACCCCTTATAACCGCTTTAGCTGTGTCCCACAAATTTTGGTATGTTGTCTCATTGCTGTCATTCTCCTGGATGAAATTTTCGATTGTGTCTATAATTTGCTCTTTCACCCATTCATTCTTCAGGATTAGATTATTTAATTTCCAAATAACTTGTGGTCTATTTTCTCCTGGCCTTATATTGCATGTGATTTTTATTGCATCATGGTCTGAAAAAAATGCACTTACTATTTCTGCCTTTCTGCCCTTGATTTTGAGGTTTTTATGCCCTAACACATGATCAATTTTTGTATAAGTTCCATGAACCCCTGAGAAAAAAGTATACTCCCTTCTATCACCATTCAATTTCCTCCAGAGATCTATCATACCTAACTTTTCTAGCCTTTTGTTAACCTCCCTAACTTCTTTCTTATTTATTTTGGAATTTGATTTATCTAATTCTGAGAGAGCAAGGTTGAGATCTCCCACTAGTATAGTTGTACTGTCTATTTCTCCTTGCATCTCTGTTAGTTTCTCCTCTAGGAATTTGGATGCTATACCACTTGGTGCATATATGTTAAGTATTGATACTGCTTCATTGTCTATGGAACCCTTTAGTAAAATGTAGTTTCCTTCCTTATCTCTTTTAATTAGATCTATTTTTGTTTTTACTTGATCTGAGATAAGGATTGCTACCCCTGCCTTTCTTTGTTCACCTGAAGCATAGAAGATTCTGCTCCAGCCCTTTACCTTCACTCTGTATGTATCTCTATGTTTTAGATGTGTTTCTTGTAAAGAACATATTGTAGGATTCTGGCTTTTAATCCAGTCTGCTACCCGCTTCCGTTTTATGGGAGAGTTCATCCCATTCACATTCACAGTTAAAATAACTATATCTGTATTCCCTGCCATCTTATTTACCCAGAGTTATGATATTCTCTTCCCTTTCCCCTCTCTCCCTTCCCCCCTCCCCAGTACTTTGCTCTTGATGACCACCTCCCACCAATAATCCTCCTCCCTTTAGAGTCCCTCCCTCCCCTTTATACATTTCCCCTAATCCTTCTATTAGTTTATCCCTTTCCTTTTCTCCCCTCCCTCCTACCTTCCCACAAGGAGGGTCAGGCCTTTCTTTGAAGCCAAATGTGTCTGATATACTCTCTTAGAGTCCAATCTAATGAGAGTAAGGTTTACACAATACTCATCGCCCTCCCTTCTTTCCCTCAATTATATTAGATCTTCTATGTCTCTTTATGAGATTTTGCCTTATTTTACCTCCTTTATTTTTACTTTATTTTGCCTCCTTTCCCCCCTCCCCCCTTTTTCTTTTTCACTATGGTATCCCTTCCACCTCTAATTTCTTTTCCATTATTATCAAAGAAAAATCAAATTATACTGCCATTCTTTAAAGGATACCTATAGTAGAAATATAGTTGTCAAGAGTTTTCCTTTTTACCTGTTTATGCTTCTATTGAGTTCTCTATTTGGAGGTCAAATTTTTTGTTCAGATCAGGTCTTTTCATTAGAAATAGGTGAAATTCTCCTGTATCATTGAATGACCATCTTCTTCCCTGGAAGATGATGCTCATTCTAGCTGGATAACTTATTCTTGGCTGTAATCCAAGTTCTTTTGCCTTTTGGAATATCTGGTTCCAGGCCCTTCGATCCTTTAAAGTGGAAGCTGACAGATCCTGTGTAATTCTAATGACAGTTCCTCGGTATTTGAACTGTTTCTTTCTAGCTGCTTGCAATATCTTTTCCTTGATGCGATAATCCTGAAATTTGGCCACGATATTCCTTGGGGTTTTAATTTTGGGGTCTCTTTCTGGAGGTGATCGGTGAATTCTTTCAATGCCAATTTTGCCTTCTGATTCTAAAACATCAGGGCAATTCTCTTTCATGATTTCCTGGAAGATAGTATCCAGGTTCTTTTTTTCATCGTGGCTTTCAGGGAGTCCGATAATCCTTAAATTGTCTCTCCTGGATCTGTTTTCCAAGTTGGTTGTTTTTCCTAGGAGATATTTCATATTTTCTTCTGTTTTTCATTTTTTTTGTTTTTGTTTAACTGATTCTTGAAGTCTTATTGAGTCATTTACTTCTATTTGTTCAATTTTAATTTTTAAAGTATTATTTCCTTCAGTTATCTTTTTTAGCTCCTTTTGTAGCTGGCCAATTGAATTTCTTGATTCAATGCATTCTTTTTCCATTTTGCCAGTTTTATTTTTCAGTGAATTGTTGTCTTTTTCCAATTCACCAATTTTGTTTTT